>APFE030413385.1:179424-256497 GCA_000404065.3 Pinus taeda | reverse complement strand
ACACCTCACATGTCACATTTGCTTCATGATTGTTTTCTTGCTGTGCATCTCCTTCTTTTCCCTTCCGAGATCTACAATATTTCTTTAGGTGTCCTTTCTTTCTGCATTTCCAGCACACTATCCCCGATGTAGACTTGGATCTACCTTTCCTTGATTTACTATGATATCCTGAGCTCTTTCCTCTTTCCATTTTTCTTCCTCTAGACTCTGTACTCAAAGCAATACCTAATGTCTCATCGAAGCTTTTCTGTCGCATTTCCTTGCTAAGGATAGCACCAACAACATCATCAAACTTTAAAGTACTAGATCCAGACATAGAGTTACTAATGGCCATTACTAAACCATTCCAACTTTCTAGTAATGAGCACAAGAATAAGATAGCTCTAACTTCATCATCAAAGTTTACCCCTACAGAGCATAACTGACTTGTAACAGTATTAAAATCATTTAAATGGTCCGCAACAGATCCACCTTCCGACATCTTCGTATTAAATAACTGTTTCATAAGAAATACCTTGTTTGAGGCGAAGGGTTTTTCATATAGTTTCTCCAACGCCTTAAGCAAATCCTCTATCATTGTTTCCTTCGAAATGTTGAAGGCGACTAATGTTGCGAGGCACAACTGTATTGTTTCGAGTACCTTTATATCGAGAAGGTTCCATTCTTCATCTGTCATACCCGTCGACATCTTTGTTTTTCCACCCAATGGTAGGTATAGATGTTTCTGATATAGATAATCTTCCATCTGCATCTTCCACAACGATAAGTTTTGGCCGTTAAATTTCTCGACCCTAAACTTAACATCTTCCACCATTTCTCCCACTCGAACGAGGAACCCTTCTTTCTTGCGAGTTTATCAGCCAAATAGACCTTCGGCTCTGATACCAGTTGTTAGAAAGTTATATATTATGGAGCAATGGAACACATAAAATATTGCAGAAATATAAACATAGAAAACACATAAAACAAGAGAGACACAGATATACGTGGTTCACCCAGTTTGGGCTACGTCCACCCTAAATAGCCAGTCCTTCCTTTCTATTATCCAACAAAATGAAGAGACAAAACCTACAACAGATCCACTATAACATCCTATGTTTTCTTTCACAGTCTCACCTCTCTGTTTCTCGCTCAGAGAATACACATCTATATCACAGCTTCAAATATAATGCCCTCATACAAAGAGAGGGGTTGCCTTCTAGGGAAAAAAACCCTAAACTAAACATAAGTTCTATCATCAGATCATCCGCCTAATGAACGGCCCAGATTGACTAGAAATTACTATACTTTTACAAGGCAATTTTACATCTATTTTTGGCTTCGGGGGTGCTGCCCCTGAACCCCCGGCGGGGGACCGCTGGACCCCGGACCCCCGCGGGGGGGACAAGTCCCCCCCGCACCTCCCCGCGTGGAGGGTTGTACAAACTTCCAGGGGTATACATCTGGCTGAAACAAAGACCTTTGAACAATCCTGCTCCACACACAACAAAATTAGCAACTTTTACTTCATAAATTTGAATTTTTTTTTTTTTCAGGATCGATTCCACCGATTGAGTTACGTTTGAGAGATTTGTCAAGAGTGGTTCGATATTCCTCTATCTTCTCAAAATATTTCTTTTTCCTTTCCTCAGATTCCTTGATAAAGTTGTCAAATTCCTCCTTGAGGGTATTATACTGAGCATCATTCATGATCAATGATATACTCATCTTCTATAATTTCTCATTGTCATCCTCTTTCTTCTGTAATTTTTCGATTAGGCTCGATATGTTGTAGTATGAGATTTATATAGCTAGCTTCATATTTTTAATCTCTTTGTCATTTTCTTCTATCATCTTCTTGGTCAATGAACCATCTTTGGGTAAGTCTAACTAGATAACCACTTTACTCTCAAGATTATTGATTTGATTTACTTGAGTTCTGATAACAGTTATAGCCTCCTTTAGTTGAGCTTGTACCTTATCTAGAATGGCTTTTAGTTTCTTATTATTAGCATTGGATTCCAATAACCTTGTTGTTATCAGTTCGCCAATTTTTTTATGCCATTCCACTACATCTATGTCATTGAATTTGGCTAGGTTGTTACTGATATAAGTAGATCTAAAACCAATAGGATGCTCTTGTGCATCCTTTTTAGATTATATCACTGTCAGATTAAACATATTTTGATTAAAATAAATCTTAAATATGTATCTTGGTTTTGTGTAAGAGGTCACATCTTTCATGTTGGTCTCATATATAACTTCTATTTCCCTTGTAATTTTTATCAATTTTATTCCTTTAATCTTGATAGGTGTATCTATGACAACATTATTGATTATTGATAAAGCATCCTCCCCAGAATCTATGGGTTGAGTCTCTTCCATTGTTTCTTGTATTTTCTTGAGTAACTCTTCATTCATACTTTGGAGTGTGGGTATGTCGACACTGTTGTTTTGTGGATAAACTTCTTCTGTGGATAGAAGCAATCTTCCTAGACCTAGTAGCTTAGTCTAGAAATAACCAAGGCAAAACTACGATGTTTTTCCTTAGAGATGTTTGAAATACGGAAGGAAAAACTACTTGGGATTCAATGCAAGCTTTCTACTCCTCTTTACATTTTATCTCCTGCTCCAACTCCAATTTCTAAAAGTGGAACTTGCGAATAATAAAAAACAAGAAAGAGAACAAAAATATACAAAATAGAATATACAAACAACTCTAAATAAGAAGTGAAGGATTCATGTTCTACGTATGCATAAAAAAGACATAATGTATAGGAGAAACAATGCACTTTTGTATTAATAATAACAAGAAAATATTACAACCCTTATAGGCCTTGATCTTTTAAGCCTTCACTTTGTGAATCTCTCCCCATCTATCTTGTCCTTCCTTTGCCACAATGGTAACCCTTCAATCACAGCTAAAGCACATGGATGTATTATGGAACTCTAAACACAAATGAGAAGAATAAGGGAATAATTAGAATCTCTAGAAGCCAACCCAGACTCTATGGGAGGTGTTAGATTTATAGGGTAAATGAGGTGGTTTTGAATCTCCTATTCTACGGCTTAGATCCACATTAAAGGGAGATAAGTTCTAGGATATAAGAGATAAGAACTCAATTGTAGGAGTTTGAGATATGATCCAATAATAATAGTTAAAACCGCTCATGAAGCTTCCAGAGAGAGAAAATTCATTTTTTTTCCCTTTATTTCTAGGTGTTCATCACACTTTTTGTGAAATCAACCTGTGTTGACCATCGCAAGTTACATGAGTGCAAACTGTACCAGTGTAGGTTGTCTTAAAGGCAAGTGAGATTATCCAAAAAATTAAGTTTTTTAGCCAATATAATCCAATATTATTGTAGCTTTTGGAAAGGGAATATTTTTGGCTTTGTATGGGATCGATACAAAGTTTAAATGGATGATGATAGATCCATTTTCAAGGCCATTTGTTTTAATGTGACAAAATGACTTGTTAGAGATTGCCCCTTAATGTACAAAGTTAGAAGCTATGGTTGAGGACTGAAGTTCTTTAGCATGTGAAAAGTCCAGATCAAGAATCAATTGGTTGAGATCACCAATTAATTGTTACAATACATTATCATCATGATATCTACTAAGGTAGGCATGCCCATAATCAACGTATAAGCCATTTTACATGTCCATTGATCAAAGTCACATCCATTAATTACATATAGTGGACCCATGCTTAGATGACTTTCAGTATAACCATAGCCATCATACTTTGTAGATCTCGTATGAGTCCTAAAATTGTAGCCTAGATGGATGAAACTAAATCTGGGGTCTTCTACCTCGTCACTCGATAGTATGAGTCTAACCATGTGAATATATGTGTTGGAGTCGAACATGGTAAACAACATATCATTTCCGACCAATGATGAAATTCATTAACAAATGAGAGCGGAACCATTGATAATGATAAAGACCCTCAAGGTACTAAGCATAGTCTATGAGGTGTGAATAAATGAGTTGAAATCGAATACTACACAAAATCGTTTGGTCGAAGGCCAGTGATGAGAACCTTATACCAAAAGCGAGGAGACTTTCCATTGAGGTATGTAAGCTCAAAGGCACTGAAGGGGAGTTTCTAAGTCAACTTCCAAGGTAATTTGCTGACATCAATAGGAAAAAACCCACCACAGGAGGGCCTTAATGTATCCCCCATCAATGATATGAAATGGGTATCAAGATTTGGGACAGAATGTGATGACTTAGAGCTGGTTCAGGGGTGGTAGAAATGAAATAAGTATTAAGGTATTGTGTCAACTGAGGGTGGAATTCTCTTCAACATATTCACGAAACGTTTATGGAGTTGACAACATTGACTCAAAGAACCATTACGAAGGCTTTCAATAAGGTGTGATCAACATAAAGACAGACAGATTCCCTGACCCAAAATAATCATAGAGGTGAAAGAGTGTCATGTTCAAGGGCGACGAGTTGACATCAACATGTTTCATGCATTATTTCCCCAATTTACCCACCATTTCTAGCAAGTACCTCTTTATGTTTTCACAAGCTTGAGGAAGATAACATATGCTTGATCTGTAAGTTCATACTTCAGATGAATCCTTCTCAGTATTTTTAATGAACGTTGAGAATGAGTGGTTCAATCTCATCATGTTTGACAAGTCCTACATCATTTATGTTTTTACGAGTCCAGTGAAGATGTAACTCGACTTCTTTTCCATATTTAGAGAGTTTGAAAAAGAGGCCAAAAAGAAAATTCCAAGAGGTTCCTTTTCATAAATCTACTCCCTTATTCCCGAAAAGGCATAAAAGAATACCCAAGAGAACCTTTTTTGTCATTCTTGACTAAAGTATTCTTTTTTTTTTAAATAGTCCATCCAGCCCAGAAAAGGGTTAAACTTATATTGGGAAGATATCCTTTGATTTACTTTAATGAGTGTGAAAGAGACAAGTGCTTGAAAATATTTTAATATTTTGGGAGTCTGAAAATAGCTTAAAGGAAACTCCAGGTTCAGGTCCATTTGTTTGAATGCGAAAATGACCTGTAATGGATTCCCCCTAAAGTACAAAGTCAAAAGATGTGGCTAAGGACTGAAGTAATTTACCATATGACAAGTCTAGATCAAGAATCGACTGGTTGAGATCACCAATTGACTATTGCAATACATTATCATCATGATATCACGTCCATTGATTACATATAGGGGACCCATACTTGGATGACTTTCTGTATGACCATAGCCATCATACTTTGTAGATCTTGTATGAATCTTGAAATTGCAACCCAGATGGATGAAACTAGATTAGGGTTCTTTTGCCTTGTCAACCAATAGTACAAGTCTAACCATGTGAATAAATGTGTTGGAGTCAAACATGGTAGACACCATCTAATTACCAAATAATTATGAAAGTTGTTAACATATGCGAGAGGAACCATCGACAATGATAATGCACCTCAAGGTAATAAGCACAATCTATGAGGTGTGAATAAATGAGTTGAAGTCAAACACCACAAACATCTTTCGGTCAAAGGTCAATGATGAGAAATTGACGCTGAAAGGGAGAAAAATTTCCATTGAGGTATGTAAGCTCCAAGGCTTTGAAGGGATTTTCTAAGTAAACTTCCTAGATAATGTTCTAATGTCGATAGGAAGTGACCTGTCGCAAGAGGGCCTTAATGTATCCCCCATGAATGACACAAAACAAGTATCAATATTTGAGACAAAATTTGATGACTCGGAGTTGGTTCAAGGGTAGAATACATGAAAGAAGGCTAAGGTATTGTAAAAAAATGTTAATTGAGGGTGGAGTTCTCTTAAATATACCAACGACACTTTTATGGAGATAGCAACATTGACACAAATACCCATCATGAAGGCTTTCAATAAGGTGTGATCAACCAAGAGGCAAGCATATTCCCCAACCCAAAACCATCACGAAGGTGAAAGAGTGTCATGTTCAAGACCGAATCGCTGCCATAAATAGGTTTCATGTATTATTTCCCCACTATTTTTGGGAAGTACTTCTTTATTTTTTTACAAGCTTGAGGAGGATAACATATGCTTGACCTATAAGTTCATCCTTCTGATGAATCCTTCTCAGTGTTTTTAACAAACACTAAGAGGGAGTGGATTGGTCTCATCATGTTTGATGAGTCCTGTGATGTTTATGTTTTTATGAGTGAAGCGAAGGTGTAACTCGACTTCTTTTTCATATTTAGAGAGTTTGATAAATATGCACAAAAAAAAACTACAAGAGGTTCCTTTTTTTGAAAATTTAGTCCCTTAGGACCGAAAAGCCATAAAACAATACCCAGGAGAACCTTTTATTCATGCTTGACTAAAGTATTCCTTTTTTGTAAATAGTCCATCCAGCCCAGAAAAGGGTTAAACTTGTATTGGGCAACCATTCTTTAATTTACTTTAACGAGTGCAAAAGAGACAAGTTCTTGGGGGGTGGGGGGCGGGGGAGTGGCAGGGGGGTCCTTTTTTCGTAAAGTTAATGAGTATGAAAAAGTGATAAAAGTATGCTCGATGACTTATTCTCATGTATTTATGAGAATGAGAAGGAAAAAAGACTAAGATCGTAGTATGTTTCACTTTTTACACAGCTTGAAACAAAGAAAAATACATTTTTAAGAGTGGTTTCTTTTTTAAATAAGCTTAAAGCAGAGAAAAAAATATGCTTGAGAGTGGTTTCATTTTTACTCAAGCTTGAAACAAAGGAAAAACTATGCTTGAGAGTGTTTTCATTCTTACACAAGCTTGAAATAGAGAAAAAATATGCTTGAGATAGGTATATTTCCCCTAGCATAATAAAGGTAGAGGCATGCCCCCCAAACTTCGTTTCGTCTGCCAACTCTTCTTATGGACCCAAATAGATTCATAGTTACTAATAGGCAGTTGAAATGGAGGCTAATTTATGAGATTAGGTGAAATAATAAACTCAACATTTACGACATCTAGTCAAAGACTCGAATCAATTAGAGGGGGATCTATTTCATTTTTTTAACAAGTTTGACACAGGAAAATAACCATGTTAAAAGGTTTGTTTCATGTTTAAGTGAGCTTGAAATATAGAAGAAATTATGTTCATGGTGACTTGTTTCAATTTTTAATGGGCCTGACATAGTAAAAGAACTACGTTCAGGGCATTATTTACCTTAATCATGGCTCCCAAGAGGCCAAGGCACTGGAAGGAATACATATTAAGGGATTGAACATGGATTCCAAGATAATTTCATCAGATGGAAGGAAAATTCTCTGGAAGGTATCAAGGGATCCAATAGGGGTAGGAATATTAGGCTCCAATGTTCCCAATAAATTATTTATCATATCACTTGCTGGATCTAGGTTAAAACTACTCAAGTAAACAATGAGAGGCTCTTCTTTGTTGGTTGATGCAAGCTTGGAACAAGTTTCCACATAATTAACCTGTGGCAAGGGGGATACTACTTGCATATTAGGAACATTTAGGGAAGGTGGATGGTTAGCACTAAAATTAGGACCAACCCAGGAAAGTTGGTCAATAGTCACAATTTTTCCATCACATGGGAAAGACATCACTCAAAAGGGTGTGGAAACAACAATGTTCATGGCATAAACATAGTCTCTCCCAAGGAGAAAATTGAAATCCAAGGGGCCTTGGACTACTGTAACATCAATACGGATAGTTTTTCCTTCTAAGGTAATAGCTAGCTGAGGAAGGATCCCTAAAGGTTCATTGGCTCTTTGGTTAAAAGACAACATATTTTGACTAATGAACATAAGTTGAGGGGAACCTAAAGCTTTCCAAGAAGTCAAGGATAGAATGCTAACAAAAACACCTTTGTATATAATAGTGTGATATATTCTCATATCCCAAGCCTTCACCATGATTTGGAAGGGCATGTAAGAAGGGAGACAAGGCTCTGTCAATTGAATCCAATCAAAGGAAATGACTTCATTACTTGGAGGGGAATTTGTGAGAATGAGACAAATGCCCCCTTGTTCAATGGAAGCTTAAGTAACAAGAAGAAACTGAGTGATATTAATTTCACTCTCTAAGGGGAGAGTATGATCGACTGAATATCGAATCAAGTCAACCACTTTCTCAAACAATGGTTAATTGAATAAATATGGAGTTTTATCAATCACTTCATCAACTAATGAAGTATTGGGGGAAATATTATGATAACCAGTTGGAAGTTGTTGCTAAGATACACTAAGCTCTTCCAATAATTTTGAGGCTTCATCCATATGAGGGAAAAGGTGAGGTTGATGACTCCCTTCACATAACCTACAGGGAAACCTAAATTTACCCTTTTTATGTAGAAATAGCCTGAAATTTGAAGTTGCTAATGAATTCAAACTGGAAACAATAGACACAAATTTATTCTACCCAATTTGTGGAAAGGAGAATATACAATAGAAACACATGTAATCATTCAATCACAATGAACACAATATTTTCACTGGGGAAGCCAAGCTGGAAAAACCACTCCTCTGTTTATATTGAATCATATGAGAATATGGATCTATTACAATGACAACTTCAATCCTTGAAGCTCAACTTGCACTGCAATACTGACCTCCTACTGTTATGCCTGTTGTGACCAACACTAGCCAAAATAGGCCTCTAACTTCCTCCTATTTTTTTGAGCAATTACTGAGGAAATTAGCCCCTAAAAATAGGGAAATATCCTATATCCTTGCACAAATCCAAGAGAAATTGCTCACCTTATCCAATTCAAAACTTGTACACTCAATAGAATACAATTGATAATTATAATGTGCCTTTTCCTCCAACTCAACTAGGCAATTCAAATTGTATGCATGACTATGGATATTTTTAGTAAATCGACTAGTTAACTGGGAGAGCAATGAGTTAACAATAGTTACGACTACTCAACTAAACTCCTACTGACTCTATTCATGACTAGAGCTCAAATAATTGAGTTTCACTAATCATAACTCGACTAGATTGCTAAATTTTAGCAATCAACTCATGCAAAACTATACTTCTATCCCAAAAACTCCATATGATTGACTTAACTAAGTGACTTTCCCATGTCACTCCTGTTACTGCAACTCAATTCATCCTAGTGATGTGGAAATTCGTATTTCTCCATTTGACTAAGGCACAAGTCAATTGAAGCCTTTTCTTGCTACAATTTAACACTCACCCTTAGCAAGAAAAGGGTTTTGAACCACCCCTATCTTGCTCACATGGAACTCAAACTTGCCTATTGACCAAGCCTTTGTCAAGATGTCTGCATCCTGCTCCTCTATGGAAATGTACAACAACATGATGATCCTCCTCTGTAGACAATCTCTTAGGTGGTGGTACTTGATGTCTATATGCTTGGAACTATCATGAAACACTGGATTTTGAGAGGGTTTGATACAACTCTGATTGTCACAGTGGATCGATGTAGGCACCATCCCTTGACTGAAGAGACCAATCAAGATCTTCCTCATCCAAATAGCCTCACATGTTGTTTGACTAGTAGCCATATACTCAACTTCTATTGAGTTGAGTGATATAGATGTCTATTTATTGTTGTATCAAGAAATTTTTGTTGACCCAACACTCAAGATATCTCCTAATGTGCTCTTCTTGTCTGATGAACTCCCTACCTGTTGATGGTGTTGGAGCCACCAACATTAAGGGAATCTCTCTGATATGAAGTCCTTATCAGACCTCACACCGTTTTGTGTAGGAGCCTCATCCAGTATAAAGGCCTAGTTGCCAAATCCCTAAAGATTTGCCTTGATTCTAACTATCAACACAAGAGAGCGATGCATGGAATATTCAAAAAGCAAGGGAATTGTGCCTGGTGAGTGCGTAATGAAATTGTGTCGAGATTTTTCTACTGCAAAAGGGGAGAGAAAACTAAGCCTTGAAGTGAGAGGTGATAGTACCACCCAGGAAGAGACACACATGAACTAGAAGGACTTGTCCAACATCCAGAGGAAAAGTAGACAGCGAATGCAACAATCATTACAACCAAAAAACAAACGAAGATCCATCTAACATCTAGTGGAATAGTCCACAATGGATTTGATGGTCTTTATAACCAATAAACAAGGAATGATCTATCTAGTATCCTGCGGAATAGTCCACAAGGATGAGACAACGATAACAACCATTACAACACATTCTCAAAAAGATAAGCACTAAAATAACCAAAATAGTTCAACTATCTTAGTACATGGGAAAGAAAACATGAAATAAAAATGTCCACAGAATAGTCTTACAAACATTCATAGTTCATGCATGAAGAATGTGCTGGCTTGAAAAGGCTTTTGTTATTAAGAAATAATTCCAAGACACATATTTACATTGTACATCACTAGCCATAGTAGTGGGACAATGGAGCCACTCCTTGCTCCTGAAAGAACTAGATGATCTCTCTAATGCCTTGTGTTGGCTTAAGGGGGCCTGGACCAGATTCAGTGTTATTCACACCAACCAACAAAACCCTAACTTCTAGCCCTTTCGGAAAAAACCATCATAATGCAGGCTGCAATCTCACCTAAAGCAGTATTGGGGATGTTAGAAACAAGTTTTTATATCCAAAGATGTGTGATGTGTATCCTAAAGCCCATATAGCTCCGATCTTCCTTCATACATATCTATACCTTCCTATGGTCCACTACTACAACTATATCCAAGTGACCTCCACAGTTTTGTGAAGGTCTACGATCAGGCTTATCGGACCTAAAAGAGGTAGAATCACGACTTTCGCTTAGTATATAGCAACCCTAGATCTACCTTCATGCATATCTACCTGTTACGAATAGTTATATTACTAAATCTATCTAATGTCTTCTCGAAAAAAATTTCATTGTTCTTTTCATGCATGAGTTTTAAATATCTAGTAGATTCGCATAGAGAATAAACTTTATTTCATAGAAAACAAATCATTAAGTGACGATGCATAGACTAAGCATAAATAAGAACAAGGCACATATGCAATAGATTTGGTCCCAAACAATATTTATTATATTCAACATACAATTTACAGACTCTCCCACCATGCGCAAGCTACAAGGGCTTGCACACTCAGTCACGGACTTGCCAAAGGTCTCCACGCACTCAACTGTAGGAGCCTTCCCCTTTTACCTAAGTATAGGAAAACAAATCTTTCCTACCATAGCCCTTTTCCCTTACACTTTTTCTTCACCAAAGGTTATTCTTTTATACTTGCTGTGACTCAAATATTTATAGCTTTCCTATTACAATACCATGGTGCACTACTTATGGGTGAATCTCAAAACCATCCTATAACTTACCCATACAAGGGGCTAAAGTCCCTTTGAATCTTTCTTAGTTGCGCACTCTGCTTCCCCATTTTGAAGAGACTTTATATTATTTACAAAATTATAACCAAAACTAGTTAAACTAATCCAAAATTGAGCTTAGGGACCCTATCCCAATAGGCCCCCAACACAAATATTGTGACTTGCCCTCGCGTTACTCAGCTGGCTTCTCTACTTTGTGGTGGAGCTCACTTAAATTCTACTTCAATGATTCCAACTCCATGATGCCTTGTACTGCAGCTTGCTTCACCTATTCGACCAACTTTTATGTAGTTGGTCCCTCTACCAGAAGCTGCATGGTCCTATGAGCCTGCTATAGAGCTTTCAGTTTCTCATGAATAGTCTAGGAAATATAGTTGGCTTCTTCTGTCCAAGTTTGAATCCAAGCCTTTAAGACCTATTATTTTCGCTGCAACTCATGTACTTGTGCCTGTATCAGCGTCCCTTCCTGCAGGCGAGCGAAGCGTTGGATTGGCACCAATGTGTGCGTAGTCGCCCTGATCTCATCATATTTCTACTGGGCCTCTCTGATTTCGATACTCAATCTCTGCAAGTTTGGGTCCTCCTACAAATTGTCCCATAACTCCATGGCGTTGTTAAAAAAAAAGTTGCATCCTTTGACTACATTCTCCAGAGTAGTCATGTGCTCCTTTATAGTTATGCCACGTTACTCCTTGGCATCTAGCGGAGTAGTCGGCTATAGCTTCAATTGTAATTCTAATATCTTCATCTGGAAGTCGAATGTGACTTTTCCTATCTCATCTTTTGATTCGTGGACCATAGTAGCCAATTTTTTGACCCTTGATTTACCTGTAGCATATTCTGGAAGATGTACTTCTGGGACATAATTACATTCTTGTGTAATTGATGCTTCGAGGCTCTGACTCTGCGCTTGTAGCTCTTCCTTTTCTTTCAGGGCTTGAGCCTTCATAGCAAATATTTTTTCATCGTTTATCTTAAATTCAATGATTACTGCAAGTGCGCACTGCTTTCTGATTCGAAGCTCATATGAGACCCCCTAATGAAGCGCATGGAGGGTTTGAAGTGGCAATGTGGCTAAGTTCACCCCTATGTCTTTGATCGTTCCCAGTAGAGCACAATATTCCTCTATTTCCACGTGGACTGATCCTTTTGGTAAGGAGATGACTTTGAGGTCCAGAGTCCTTTATGTCTCCAATACACTCTTTCTCCCTTGTGCGAGGCTCACTTGCATCCTACTGGCTTGCTCTACGCTCGCTTGAATCCTGCTTGTTTGGATCTACAACTCGTGTAGATCCTTTTGGACACTCCCTAACATATACATATATTGCTACTCAAATTATTTCCATAGTTCCGTTGTGGTGTCTCTTACTTTGTCCCTGATTTCGTTGAGGTCCACTTCTGGGAGGACCATTGGGTCAATGTGTGCTTGATTTTTTGATTTTTGCTTCTTCATTGGCCCATGAGTTGTCTCGCTACTCCTCTTCCTCAATGTGAAGGGAGTACTCTACTCCTCCCCTCCGTCTCCACCCTGCTCAAATAGTTCCTGTTGCTCAGTATGTTGGGAAGGCGATGCTTCGAATTCCACTATGTTAGTGTGCTTTGTCTCATAACACTCTTTCTTAGCACACTCTTTTTCAACAGCCGCCTTAGTAGCAAATTCTTTCTTTCTCTGCTCGGCCAATGCCCACGACGTTGCTTATGCTGCTTCTTTTCGTTTCTGTGCAATTATATTCTGTGCAACAGAACTTTCTCCGCCCTGACTGGTACCTGCACCAACATTCATGGGTTGTCGCCACTCTTCTGGCCAACTTCCCACAATTTCTTGCACATTTGTTTCTGACACTAAGTATGGAAGCTTCTACTAGATCTGCTTAAGGTCTCACCTTGCCCAAATCGATACATTATGGAAGTCGGCCTTAAACTCCTCGAAGGCCCTCATTTTCTTAAACAAGGTTGGAGACAATCTTGGCTGCTGACTTATGATGGTGCGTAGGTCCATCTCAACCAGTATCCAAAAAACTTTTGATTCCATGATCTGCTCTAGATCCTTCATCACCCACAGCAAAGCAAACTTCACTCCCTCTGGTAAATCTTCTTCCTGCGGCGGAAAATGACTATCCTCTAGCAATCACCATGCTACTAATAAAATTAGCAACAAGAGCCAAGCATAGTGAAACTCCTTTCTTGTTTATTTTGGGTAGCATCGGATGTGCTCTAGCCACGAAAATTGGTGGAGAGGCTAAGGCACATGAGATATCCAATACCCAGAAAGGATTTAGGCATATTCTAAACAGTTTGGGAGATATTAACATAATTAATATTTTAATGGAGTCCCTAAGTCTAAACTTAGGGAAAATAAAATATTAATGTGAATTAATATAAAAATGTGTTAGAATGGTCCAAAATTCATGGATCAATCCAGATCTAATCTTAGCCATTGATTAGAGACTTAATCTCAGCTGTTGATTTGTCAACAAGAAAAGTATAAGAGGAGGCTTGAGGGTCACTTGGAGAGCACACCGAGTTGATCAAGAATTCGATTTTCTTGGGCAGGGTTTGCTGAGGAAATTGAAGGAGTGATCAAAATTGTAGCTGAGGGGTAGTGTATATAGAAGCAGAGAGGTAGAGATAGTACTGGGGGGATCACTGCAAAATCCGAGAGAGAGGGATGCAGAGCCAGCTAAAGGATCACACAGAGCTAGTCAGGGCCCACGTAGAGGCAGCCAGGTGCTGCGCAGTGCCTTAGAGAGCCAACGTGGGTGATGTAGAGGCTCTAAGGGCTGACACAATTCCTACAGATGCTGACGTAGGGAAAGTTAGGGTGACTCTACGTAGACGCAAGCCAGAAAGGGCTGACGTAGTCCTTAGAGGTAGATGTTGGAGATTTCGTGGGGCAGATTGGGAGCTGAGAGCTGTGGGATTGTTTATGTGGGGTTTTTGTTGGAATAATTGCCTTCGACTGAGAGTTACTATTTCTGAGGGCATTCTCTGTTGGGTGAGCTGGTTTTGGCACCCAGATTGTATTCTGAAACTGCTTAATGATTAAAACCCTTAGATAGTTGCACCAGTTTTCTCGCATTGGGTTTTTCCGAGGACATTGGTCCAAAAACAACGGTGTCACTTGTGTGCTTGTTTTGATTCCTTCAGTTGATGATCTGTAATGTGTTGAGCATGTACTGGTATTTATTTTCAATATTTACATGGTAAATAACTTGTTAATTAATAGAACAAGTAGGAAGAAATAAATAATAAAGTACATGAAGGGTTTCTAACAGATATACTTAGAAATTCCAACATGGTATCAGAGGGTCGTTGCAGATCACAGGAGAACTGAGGACATGAGCCAAGCAGAGCAACAACAACAGAAAATAGTTGTCCCGAGTGACAGAAGATGTTCCTAGTAGAGAAGCAACAAGGAAGGGGTGATGTAGTGCCAGCGTCATCAAGTTTGAGCCGGGAAGAGGATCAGTGCAGTGGTAGAGGGGAGCAGACTCGACCTACGCAGTGCCCGGTCATTTTTCTCAGTCAAGAAGGATTGATGCCCGTGGCTAAGAGGTGCGGATTTTGCTGGTGACAGGATTGCGCAGAGCCTAGAAGCTCTAACCTTCATTTTTTTGGGGCTTAAGAGGTTGTGAGTAAGTTGCAGAGTGAAGCTGGTGGGTACCGTAGTCAGAACAATACCTAACAGGGAAAGACCAAGGAGAAGGGATTTGCTGCCAAGGATTTCTAGCCACAAAATCCAAATCAGCGGTGCGTCTGCACTAAGGATCAAAGTGGGGGCATATTGACTTTAGCAGAGGGATTTCTAGGAGGGAAATCGAGGCTCAGAGGGAGCCACACCGAGAAATTCTAGAAGGGAAGTGGAGGAGAAATGAGATGGCAGTGAACGGGGTAAGAGAACAGGATAGACAAGAGGTAGCCTCAAACTTTGAAGTCTAGAATGCCAGAATCTTATTATTTCTAAACAGGAACCATCTCAAGCAATTCGCCTTGAGGACAATAGTGGTCCTAGTTGACCCAGTTGATAACGATAAGTATGAGGATGCAATGGTGAGGGCCAAGAGCATCATCCTTGACGAGGTCAAGGACCATGTAGTACTACACATTCCTGAGAAGAATATGACAAATGAGATGTGGGAGGCCCTAACAAAGTTGTATCAACATACTTCTGTGCAGAGGAAGATGCTAATAGAAAATTAGCTGCGGTCATACCAGATGTAGAAGGGAGAACAGATCAACACCTTCCTCGGTTGATTGAAGGAGATCCAAGATTAGTTGAATTCCATAGGGGCCATGCTCGATCAAGAATTGATGGTGAGAACAACCCTGAACACAATCTCAGAAGACTGGGAGGTGTTTATCCATAGCATATTGGGTAGGGCGACCCTTCTAGATTGGGAGGAACTGTGGGCGACTCTTCACGAAGAAGAGATCAGAAGGTTGACCAAGGAAAGAATCAGTGGCAAGGGGGTCATAATCAAGAAGGAGGAGGAGGTTGATGCTGCCTTAGCATCTGAGGGAAAGCAGGAGAAACAAAAGAAGAAGGACCTCTCAAGGTCAAATGCCTGTGGGGAGCTGGGTCATTATGCGACTCAGTGTCCAAGGAAGAAGAGCAAGGGAGAAGCCTCTGAGACCAAGGTTGCACTAGCAAGGGCAGAGAAGGAAGTAGAGATAGACGATGACTGTGCCATGAGTGCACACACACCACTTAAGCGGAAGTGGGGGGACATTGAGCTGTAGTCAGATAGACTACAGGTGATGAGGGGTAGGATCCTCAACGTACCCAATCTGTTGGATTAGACCTTTCTATGGGAGCCCTGAAGAGGAGTATCAGTACTGGAGGATGTCAGTAGAGACGGATGTGGATGGAGTGATAGAGGGAGATAGAGTGTAGGATTCCCAGGACAGTGTGAGGAAACAGTGTGAGAAGCACATGAGTGTTGCACTAGTGCAAGATGGCATAGAGAGGTGTGCAATGATGTGAGATGCAGGGAATTTTTGTAGCATTGCAGAGGTTAGAGAGGGAGAAATTATCAGCAATAGAGGGAGTTTCAACATCGAGTGTGTCTCTAGCCTGACGAAGATGTCAGAGTTGGGAGATCAGTTACTTACTTCTCACTAATTGGGTTGTAGTGCAGCAGTTAGCAGTGAGATTGCGATGGGCAACATGATGCAACAGGATGAGAGGGAGTTCCAGTATAGATGCAACAGTGGCATTGGTAGGGCCATGGTAGTAGTACAGGATGCAACAGTGCAGATGATGGGCAACAGGCCTAGCACCAGCACAGGGACCGATGCCAGATGATCAGGGTGATACTCAGTAAGGAGTATTACTAGAGCATAGTCCTCGCTAAGCGGGAGTGTTGATTTGGGGTAGCATTGGATGTGCTCTAGCCACAAAAATTGGCAGAGAGGCTAAGGCACATGAGATCACCAATACCTAGAAAGGGTTTGGGTAGATTCTAAACAATTTGGGAGATATTAAAATAATTAATATTTTAATGGAGTCCCTAAGTCTAAATTTAGGGAAAATAAAATATTAATGTGAATTAATATAAAACTGTGTTAGAATGGTCCAAAACTCATGGATCAATCCAGATCTAATCTTAGCCATTGATTAGGGACTTAATCTCGGCCGTTGATTTGTTAATGAGAAAAGTATAAGAGGAGGCTTGAGGGTCACCTAGAGAACACATCAAGTTGATCAAGAATTCGATTTTTTGGGGCAAGGTTTGCTGAGGAAATCGAAGGAGTGATTAGAGTTGCAGCTGAGGGGCAGTGAATATAGAAGTAGAGAGGCAAAGATAGTACTGGGAGGATCAGCGCAGAAGTTGGGAGAGAGGGACGTAGAGCCAACTTGAGGATCATGCAGAGCCAGTCACGGCCCACGAAGAGGCAACTAGGAGCTACGCAGTGCCTCAAAGAGCTAATGTGGGTGACAAAGAGGCTTTAAGGGCTGACGCAGTGCCTCGAGAGGTTGACGTAGGGCGAGTTAGGGTGACGTTGGGCAGACACTGGGCCAGAAAGGGCTGACAAAGTCCTTAGAGGTAGACGTTGGAGATTTCGTGGGGCATATTAGGAGCTAAGAGCTGTAGGATTATTTATCCAGGGTTTTAATCAGAATATTTGCCTCTGATTGAGAGGTACTACTTCCGAGGGAATTCTATGTTAGGTGAGCCAGTTTTGGCACCCATATTTTCTTCTGAAACTGCTTAATAATTAAAACCCTCAGATAGCTACACCAATTTTCTCAAATTGGGTTTTTCCAGGTACATTGGTCCAAAAACAAAGTGTCACTTGTGTGCTTGTTTTTATTCCCTCAGTTGATGATTTGTAATGTGTTGAGCATGTACTTGCATTTATTTTCAATATTTACATGGTAAATAACTTGTTAATTAATAAAACAAGTAGGAAGAAATAAATTAGAAAGTACATGAAGGGTTTCTAATTGATAGACTTAGAAATTCCAACATTTCTCTCCTCTTGTGCTTCATGGAAATTCTCCAGGAATTCTTTACATAAGTAGTACAACCAGCTGCACTGCACCCCCTTCATGCACTATGCAGCCAACAAAACTACTGGTGCTAGAACTTTGTCTGCATGACATTTCCTCATTCACATCCCAGCTAGAATTTGGGCAGAAAAATGCACTGCCTGGTCTTGAATTGAGTGGATAGAATATCTGCGTGAATTTTTTATCAACCCAAAATATATCTTCATTTTATCAGCCAACTCCTTTTCTCTACTGTTTCCTCCAAACTCCTTGGCGGGGTCCGCCCCTTTATAAGGAAACTTCATAATTCTATGAATGAACATATCGATTATAAGGATAGATTCACCGAGCCATAAAAACCCATAATGCACCAGCACAAGTAGCTGGCGCACACAAATAGTGTTGATGATCGACTGATGGAAGTGTGCCATGCAAAGCATATGTAGTAATCCAGCCTTCTTGACGCCTTTGACCCATTTCACAGGTTCTAGTCTTGTGACCATAGTTTTTGCATAATAAATCTTCGTCATGTATTTAATGGTGGCTAGGTGAGGGAATTTCTTGTGGTCGACGAGATCCCAATCCTCCATATTTAGTAATGGGATGCATGGTAGGAGCACGCCTTCAAAAGCTACCTCCTTTGGCAACAACAGTGTAGAGATTGTGAATTTTCTCGAATTTGGGTCCTTGGGTACCTTGGCCTTCCCTTTCCGAGGAGGGATATATGTTGGGAGCTGTGTGATAGCTTGCCCTTCTCATCATCTAACTCCTCAAGTCCATCGTGGAGTTCCTCTGCTTCCAAGTCCACTAGTTTCTTTGGCTGCTTCGCCTCGTCCTTCTTTTATTTCTATTGAACCTCCAAGTTCTTCCTCAGTCACTACCTCACCGGTACATGTTTCTTCTGATTCTCCTTAGAAACCGATTGCTTCGGCCCTAGGCAACCTTAGCACCATAGGCACTGAGGGCATAAATTCCATGACATGACTTCAGGGCCTTCCTCTTGAGAAACAATGGATTTAGAACTTATTGGAGCAGACATTTGTTCAAGAATAAGTTGCTGGCTAAGTTCTGGCAGCTTCGCGAATGCCGGAATGGAAATTAAGTCCTCCAAAACCTATCGATTCATATAGCGAAAACAAGAGGGCGTATACCAATTTATCAGAAAGCAATGTGTTCTTCAACAGACGAACATGCCCGATTTATAGGCGACTTTGAATTCAAATCCTACTGTTCCGTCCATTTTCTGATAAAAAATGCATCTTTGGCGACAGATATCCAAATATTTTTGCCATCAATGTTGCCTACCCGCTCCTCCTAATGGGATTTTCGCTATCCAATCATGAACAATGACTTCAACGACTATTTTTGGACCTGGCTACACGACACCACCCCTTGTGGCGCATCTCTCCCATCGCAACTCCATCCATTACAACTTCGTCTGTTGTAGTGTTTTCTGTCATACCTTTTTCATCCATCACGCAACCCCGTTGTTTTATTTCTTTCTTCTTCGGACAATTTATTTTAAAGTCTAGCTCCCCCTTGCAACTTCCTGGAGTGCTAAGACTGTCCTGTGATCATATAGCCATTGCACGAGGCCAAGATCCCCTGTATATAGCTTAAGCTTACTTTCATTGCATTTCCCAAGGAATGGCTCCCCATCTAGCTTCGCGAGCTGAACTGCACCACCATCCATGATTTCCTTAATAACATATGGCCCTAACTAATGCATTTGAAATTTCCCCAGAAATTTTGTGAATTTGTTGTCATATAGCAGCACTAAATCATCCACCTTGAAAGTGAGCAGCTATATATGCCTATCATGCCATGCTATTTCTCATTCCTTTTGTACTTGGTGGTGAAATCCAACAAGAAAGTGGTCGTCTTCCAGCTCCATCAGTTGCGCGAGCTATTCCTCCAAGGTCTTTCGATCCGCCACCTCTATCAAATATGCAATACGTAGACTTGGCACAATATATTCCATAGGCATCATTTCTTTAATCCCATAGAACAACATAAATGGTGTTTGGCCTGTAAACTTCTTGTAGTTCATCCTATGTGCCCATATAATTGCGGGTATGCACACATCCTAGTCATTCCTCTGCATGTTATAGACTTTTGTCAACACATTCTTCAAGATTATGTTAAATTCTTCCACCATTCCATTCGCTTGTGGATGATAGGGCATGCTCTTTTGGTTGTATGCCTGGAATTATTCAAGCATCACGATGATCGTTTCATTCAAGAAATGTGTACCCCTATCACTAATCAACACCTTAGGGCATCCAACTTGTGTTAAGACATATTCAAAAAAAAATTTCACAATGGTGGCAACTGTACAATCCTTCACTGGCTATGCTTCCACCCACCTAGTTGAATACTCTGTTGCAATAATAATATACTCCACGTTTTTCTTCTTTCCTGGTGGTTGTATTGGGCCTATGAAATCAATAACCCACTTTTCAAATACCTACAATGAAACCTGAGAATTTAAAGGCAATTCATCTCTTCGCGAAGGCTTTCCCATCCTTTGGCAAGCATCACATGCCTTAGAATCCTTATGTAATGTCAACCACCATAACCCAACGTGCAAAAACTTCTGCGCACACACTTTTCTTGCATAGTTTCCTCCTGCTGCTCCTCCATGTGCTTCGGTGAGGATATTAGCACTTCCAAATTCTGGAACATACCTTCACGATATTTCATCTATTCCCATCTTATACAAGTGACCCGAAATCACTGAAAAATATGCATAGAGGACTACTAATTCCTTTTTTTTTTGAGTGGAATATCCTTCCGGAATTGTACCCATGGTTAAACACTGAATGATAGGAGAAAAATGGTCATCTGCGATAGGCACCGGAAAGAGTTGTGCATCTGGTAGTCCTTCCTCCAAACTATTTGGTTCTTAACTTATTTCAATCCTTGACAGGTGGTCTGGTCTTGCATTGAGCCTTCCACGATTCACAATCACTTCAAAGTCATATTCCTGAAACAACAATAACCATCGGCAAATCTCCCCCCCAACACACCCTTATTGACCAGGTACTTTAGCGTGGAGTGATCTATATACATTTTAAAATGTCTGCCCAACAAATAATGTTGAAACATTTGCAACATATAGACCATTGCCAATCCTTGATGCTCTGTAGTGGAATAATTCTTCTCAGTCTTTGATAACTTTCTACTCGTGAAGGCTATTAGATGATCAATTTCTCCTTCTCGTGCCTGTGTTAATACTACACCTAGCGCAATGCAAGAGGCATCCGCATGCACATTGAATTCTTTCTTCTAGTCTAGAAAGACCAAAATAGGTGCAGTCACCATATTTTCCCTTAACTCATCCAGACTGTGATAACATTCTTCATCCCAACAAAACATTGCATCTTTATTCAATAATTTTTTCATCGACGCGGTTATCTGAGCATACGCCTTGATAAATTTTCTATAGTACCTAATGTGCCCCAAGGTTGCGCGCATCTATTTTACATTCCTAGGAGCTTCCAAATTCACAATCAAAATGATCTTCATAGGGTCCAACATCAATCCTTACATACTAAATGATTGAGCAAAATTCCAAAGGGAACACAAAATATGCACTTCTTCAAATTCAGTGCGATCTGATACCTTCAACATGTATCTAGCATAAGGCGCAAACTTGCAACATGGCATGTCACCAATCCAAACACAGTCTAATCATCAAAATAAACTTCCAAAAATGTATGAATAAATTTCTTGAACGTTGCGAATACTACTCAAGAGAATATTGTAGGCGCGTTATTCAATCCGAGTGGCATTACTATATATTGAAAGCAACCCCACTCCGTCACAAAGGTTGTCTTGCTTCCTGCTTCCCGCACGATCTTTATTTGATGGTATCTTGAGAAACCATCAATAAATGAATAAGGCTCCTGTCTGCCAACATTCTCTAATACTTCATCTCTAAATGGTTTTGAAAATGGATCATGCATGCATGCATCATTCAACTTTCTTAGATCTATGCATATCCTAATTTCTCCTTTCTATTTCTTCTCTTGGACAACCATTGGGCTTACCCAATTAGATTCTTCTACTTGTTCAATAATATCGACATCCAACATCTTATCAATCTCTTGGCACATCTTTTCTTTATAATGTGGATTTATTCGATAATGTCTCTACTTAACAAGCTTTGCATCGAGTTTCAATGTAATCTTCATAACGCCTAAATCTCCAACTATCCCATTAAGATCTGCAAACTTTATTGGGAATAGGTCCTGGTATTTGTGCAGTAGTTTGGCCATCTTATCAACTGTATCTTTGTCCCAATAGTCTCCTATCTTTGCGAACTTAGGCTCTGCTTTAGATCCAATAATTACTTTTTTAGTTTTCAAAGGCTCCAATATATTAGGGTTCTCAATTTTCAGTCCTTCAACTTCGTGTTGTCCTTCTGTCTCTGGAATGTTAATATTCTGGGGGTTGTCTTATTCCTCTTCAATAGTCACATTGGAACATTCCAGCGCATGACACAACTATGTAATCCAATCTGGCTGAGCCCATTTGATCGGTTCTTTAGGCATTCTGAATATAGCTGCTTTTATCTCCTGGAGTGTTTCATCAATGTATTCAAACCCATCCTTAAAGTTGAAAGTAAATAAGAAACTCTCTCTTAAGATATCCCATTCAGCTGTCCCATGGCGAAGCTCCATTTCCAAATACTAGATCATTGGTATTGTATCTAAGGTATGACAAAAAATGTGGACCCATTTTGGTTGTGGTTCCATTCCCTAGGCCTTAGTCCATCGTGGCAAATGATCACGCAGATCATCCTTCCCACTGTACTTTTCTGTCATTGGGTATTAACATACCCAAACATTAATCTCATCATTCTTCTATATTCCTTCCATCCAACGAAGCTATCCTTGTGTGTACCATACCAATGGGAAGGCGTAACGCACAGTGCCAACTTCAGTGCTTGGAAGCAATGTTCTTCAGGTACTTCCCTTTCAAATTCATCTAAAAACATATCCACATTAGTCAAACCATCATAATGTGGAAGCTTCCTTACCTCAGTTGAGACAATTAATCCATTGGGCATATGATTTATCCAATATTTTTTTTGCGTTGTGAGCTTGTATCTTTGATCCAAATCATCTTCATCTTCCACAAAGTTGCGAACATGTTTAGTATATCGCGCTCCCTTAACAGGGTCTAATGACACTACAACCCTGAGCACCTTCCTTTCAAATGTCATTTTTCGCTTCTTCAAGTTGATTACTATGTCCATATCAAAAGCCCAACCAATCTTGAGTAGCGCAAGGTGCAAGTTACTATCATCCACTATTTCAATGACCTCAAAGTCAGCTAGCATGCTTGCACCCTCAATGTCTACTCTTACACCATATGAGTGCCCCATTGGGATAATCTGATGTTGGTTTTCCATGTGCAACTGAATAGGAGACCACTACAGCACAGGTCTCCCCATCCTTTCCCACATATGCTTGGGAAGTACATTCACATTAGAACCCAAATCCAAGATGACTTGTACCATTTCATATTGCGTAGTGAGCCTCATCTCATGCCCCGTTCGCTTCTTATGCTTAACTTTTTTCTCATGGTGCACTGTTTAGCAGGGGTCTTTTCTTTTTTTGTGCACTTATCAATTAGCTCTTGCATCCATTCTACTGCTTTCTTATCAGACAACAACTTCATATAGGTCTTTAGAAAAGTAACTAATACTGAAGGATCTACCTCTTATGTCGTACTAGATTCTGACATTTTCTCTTGGCTTCCTGAGGTGGAGGCCTCAACAAAGTTCTTCTTTGATTCCATGTAGGTCTCTTTAGCTTGATTAAGATCAAAGTCTAGTTCTTTCTTGGCACCCTTGCACACCCACCCATCAGTCTTAGGCTGATTTCCCTTATCTGCGCTAGTGTCCATACCACTTCTTGTTACTATAGTTATGCTATGAGCTTCTTCGCGGGGCTTCTCTCTCATCATTTGGATGTTCTGTGTAGGTTCCTGGGGTTGTGTCTCCCTTTCTTGCATTTTCTCTATAACGATCGGACATTCCTCTATCATATGGTTGAACTGTCTGCAATACTCACATGAAAAATGCACGGGGTTTGGAAAATCTCATGTGAAATATCCTGCTTCACCACATTTATAGCAAATTATTTGCTCCCATCATCTGCTAGCGCCTCCCCTTCTTCCTCGTCCTCGGCCGGGGAATCCTCCACGTGCTACTCTTGCGCTCTAATCGTGAGGCCGATTTTCTACCTGCATTTGATAAGTAGAGGTTCTATCCATCATTAGCTCGTAAATCCTACAATTGCATTCTTCATGTCCTATAGATTTATAGAAATTTCAAAACAACTGCCGGGGGGTCTATACAAACTTCTGTAGTAAATGGAAATTATCAGTCGCATGATTTCATGTAACCTGACAGATAACGCACCATAGCGTAGTTCCTGTGCTCGGCCCAACAGTATTCTCTGATTTCAAGGGAATAGACACCCCCACACCCCGCCCCCCACAATAAGATAGTTCTGATAAATAGAGAAATGGTCCTTATCGTGCCCATGGCCCTTACATTTCAAGAACCAAACTTCAATGTGCACCTATGGCTGGGCTTCCTTTCCTTTCTTCAGGCTCTGCAACTCCAAGTGTAGGCTTTCCAGCTGTGAGTGAGTTTGTTGCACTCCAAGGTTTTTATCCTATATGGGTGAGGCTTCCAGCCTCATCGCGATTTCTAAGGCTTCTGCTTGCATTGCTATATTTTGTTGTGACAACCACAATCTTAAGTGGGGTAAGAGAGATGCGATATACCAGTCTCAATGCTAGGAATTTGTAATCACCATATTGGCATGCCTAATCAGAAATTTCAACCTTTGATCAAAATCCTCGAGTGACTCATCTATCTTTTGTTGAATTTCTTTAAACTCAATCACCGACTGTGCCTCTGACTTAGGCTTCCTAAACTCCTTGTTTAGAGCTTGCTGGGTTTCTACCAACATTGCGGTGGGGTTGTTAGTGAAGTACCTAATGTACCATGTCAATTCTTGATCTTGTAAGGTTGTGACCAATTGTGCTTTCTTGATGTTATCATCTGTAATTTGTTGTGCCGTCCATACAATGCCTACAACAAATCATAATTGTTCGGGGTCTTCGCTCCCTATCCCTTTAAAAACTGACATCTTCATCGTGTTTTCCATGTTGAATGGTGGAAGTGGAGGTGGAGGTGTAGGTGAAGGTGTCAATGTATGAGGTGGAGGTGGGGGTGGAGGTAGAGTGGTCGGATGCGGTACCCTCGGGATACCCTACTTAATCAATTGTACTGCACTTTGTGGTGTAGTCAGTACCATGCCTTCATTGTCACTTGATGGGATTTCGATCATCGAACTGTATTCAGAGTTCATTCCTTCATTTCTTTTGAAGAATTTACCACTTTGCGTATCTCCAAACATCAAGGTAATTGTGTAACCGTCTTTTCACACAAAAACTTTTAATAAACTTTTTCAATGATTTCAAATACTTACCTCGCGGTCCATTGAAGAGCCTACGTTCTGCTTCACTATAGTTGATAGTTTGATCAACCACAAACTCAGTCACAAAACTTCGAAGTGTGTGATCAATCCAATGATCTAAGACCCGATTGATATTGCTTTCTGATGCTTCTAGACACCGCACTAGTTCTGGAGTCCACACTATAGGGTCATCAAGCTTCCACGTCCCTTGAATATAGGCCAATCTAGAAAACCACTCGTGTAGTTCATTGGGGAAGAAACATAAGAATGCTTCGGTCTAGTCTATGTATAAATATCTCTACAATCACTTCTCCTTGGAAAATTTAGGGCTCTTGTTCTCTTGAGGCACAAACGTGTGCACTTTTCGGTCAATCCACTTCTCAATATCCTTCTTTGTAGGAAACCACTTATCACACATCTCTTAGATAGATCCCGGTCCTAGAAACAGAACCATTTGTTGGCTTAAGGGAGCTTGACCTGAGTTCATAGTTATATGCACCAACCAACAAAACCCTAATTTATGGCCCTTTCAGCAACAACCCGCATAACGCAGGTTGCAGTCTCACCCGAAGCCGTATTGGGGGATGCTAGAACCAAGTTTATGCATCCAAAGAATGTGTGATGTGTATCCTAAAGCCTGTATAGCTCAAATATTCCTTCATTTAGATCTACACTCTCTTATGGTCCATTACTGCAACTCTATCCAAGTGACCTCCAGACCTTCGCGAAGGTCTACGATCAGCATTATTAGACGTAAAAGAGGCAGAATCACGACTTTCACTTAGTAGATAGCAACCCTAGATTTTCCTTCGTGCAAATCTACCTATTCCGAACAGTTATATTACCAGATCTATATAATGTCTTTGCGAAAATAGTTCATTATACTTTTCATGCATGAGTATTAAATATCTAACAGATTCATGTGGAGAATACACTTTATTTCATAGAAAATAGATCATTAAGCGATGATGCATAAACTTAAACAGAAATAAGAACAAGGCACAAATGAGCAATATATTTGGTCCCAAATAGTCTTTATTAGATTCAACATTCAATTTATAGACTTTCCCACCCCATACACCCAATTGCAGTGGCCCGTGCACTCAGCTGCAGAATTGCCAAGGTCTCTGTGCACTCAGCTCAAGAGCCTCCCCTTTCGCCTAAGTACAGGAAAACATAGCTTTCCTGCCTTAGCCCTTTTCCCTTACACTTTTTCTTCACCAAATTTTATTCTTCTATACTCGCTATGCCTCAAATATTTATAGCCTTCCTATTACAATACCATCGCTTGTGACCTATGGGTGAATCGCAAAACAATGCTATCAATTAAACATACAAGGGGATAAAGTCCCTTTGGCTCTTTCTTAGCTACACTCTCCACTTCCCCATTTCGCGGATACTTTAAATTCTTTACAAAATTCTAACAAAAACTGGTTAAACTAACCCAAAATTGACCCTAGGGACCCTATCCCAACACCTTGCGGGAGGAGCCAAGGTGAAAATTCTAGGGCTCATACAATGAGGGGGTACATATAACTAAGGGGTGATGCTTCCCCCTTGTGACTATTTGACTACCCTCATGACTGTTCAACTTCCAATTACTTTTCAACTTACATGACTCTTCATATTCATGTGTGTCCTTTGGACTTCCACTTTACAATACATTTGATTATAATATACAAGGTCCACACTAGTGATGTGGCATATGACAACTCATGACACGAATTGACATGACACTTCTGACATGGACTGACTTGATGATGTGGAAATGCCAAGTCACTGTTGTTCTTGGGTGCTAGATGTGTTCTTGGACATGCTTTCTATTCTCCTCCGCACAACTTGATCTTCAATGTTCTTCGACGTTAGAAGGTGGTTGCAAACTTGTGTCCCTTTGCTTACTATTGATAGGCCCACTTATAATTTCAACTAGAAATGAGTCTTTAGGCATGCTTCCCTCCTTCTTTTCCTCATTCATCATCTCGCCATGACTTTATAGTGTACCTGTTCCTACCATTCACTCATGATGGGATTAAATCAATCCAAAAAATCCCTAGTCTAAGATGATGCATTTTTACCCATGAACTGAAACCTGGGAGAAGTCACCGATTGGGAGGAAGGGCTCAATAAATACACATTTCACATCTCTAGCTGATAGGGAGAGAGCTTGATCACTGAGATTGCACAGAACATAACTCAGGCTTGATTGAGGAAATTTCCTGCATAGTCCTCACTGAGGAGAAAAATTGCACAGTGCCCACTAAGGGTCAGGATTGTGCAGCTCAATCAGGTAGTGGCTACTACGAGATGAGGCCCTAGGAGGACAGTTCTATGTAGTTTTGAGATGCAAGGGGTATTGGGCAGTAGAGAGGCCTGAAGGGAAAATATGCAAAGTTTATGGGGGAAGTGAGCTCCGGCTGAGGGAAGGGAACTCGAGGAAAAATTTGCACAGTTTTAGAGGCCAAGGGAGGCTAGATGTTTGGTGCATTTCACACTTCCAATAGGAAAGGGAAAAGCTTAATGGATGAAGGTGTGAAGTACACAGTTCAAGGAAGACTAGGAGGCACAACTGCACAATTTTGGAGGTCAAGGGAGGCTATTGGAATCAAGAATTGTGAAAAATCATAGCCCTAGAGGACAGTGACTACTCACTGCATAGTTCTAGGCAGAAAGGTCACATCAATGAGGGTTGAGACTACACAATGCACAGCTCATTCAGGGCCCTATGAAGCTAAGTTTCCATCTCAGGAATATTTTCCAAAAATGCATAAGTGTGGGAAGGGAGTTAGAATTGTGATGAAATTGATTCATGATCCCACACTTAGCATATTTTGGCAACAAGAAAACATAGATCATCAGAACAAACAAACAAAGCATTCCCCTTTGTGTGACTATCTCGTGACAAGATGCGACACTTAATATAAACTTTGGGACAACCGTGATGAAACTTGTGTGACAATGTTCAAGACTTTGTGTATGAGTGTGATAGATGTTTACATGGTTAGGAAAACTCATTTACACATAAATTGATCTTCGAAACTACCAAAAAAGGCTCACAAACATTACATAATAGTCAATCATATGAAAATATGAAAAACAATCCAACAAGCAAAAGGGGCCAAAGATTCCAAGAAAGCTCATGGGAGGAGCTTGAACGTCTGCAAAAATCAAGGAAAAGACCAAGGAAGGCTCCGAAATTTGAGTGTAAGCCAAAATTTTGGAGGGTGTTGCAGCAACTACAACACTTGGCGACACATTGGTTAAATTCCAACTTCTATGTCGTGGTTAGTTTCTTCTGTGCAGGGCCTTGGTTCCTCAGGGAGTATTGATTCATTGAGTAGATCATGTTGGCCTTCCCACTTACCCCATGGGAAGACATGGTTTCCCCTACAGCTTCACAGTTAAACACAACATAAGATTCAACATAATCACAATGTTTTGAATTGGGAAGGGTAGTTTGGCTTGAGATATTAACATTTTCACAGTATAATTTTTCATCTCTGGTGTTGCTTTGCTGCTAGCAAGCTTGGACAATGCCTCGGAGGAGTCACGTAGGAACAAAAACATTTATATGCTTTTATCGAGACTCCATAGTACCCCAACATAGTTTCTTGCTTCACCACTTTGTGCATGAAGCCTTTCTCTTATTTTTCCTTTATTTATTTATTTAAAGAGAATTGTGCATTTACACTTATTTATTTTGGGGTGGAAGAGGGATCCCAGCTTATTGAGAGCAAAAGAGGTTTTTCCTTCATAGAAGCATATAAATACCTCTGATTTATGTTTTCTCATTTAGATTTCCCCCCCTTCTCCATTTCTACTATTTGGATAAGCTTGAGAACATTAGTAGAAAAGTATAGGCATGAGGTTTCTAGACTAGCCATGGGTTCATGGTTGGACCAAAATTCTCCTCAAAGATGGATCGTATTTTTCGTTGGAACTCCATCAGCCAAAAGATGTGACCAACACAAGGAAGATGAACATAAGACTAGTCAAATTCTGGAGTCTCACAAGACTCTTTAGACTTTAGCCACACGCACACATAGAAGCCGCAAGGCATTCAGGAACAACACTTATTTACATGACAAAATAATAGAAACTTTAAACAAAGAAACAAAACCAATAGCAAAAGACTATGTACATAGTGCAGGGTGCAGCCATGGATATTCATTGAAAATATTTCTTTAAGTCTTGGGCATTGACATGGATAGAGTCAATTTTCCCATCAAGTGGTTGAAGATGATACATGTGTTGGCCAAGTTTCTCATGAGCTGTGTATGGACAAATCCACATGGACTGAAACTTAGTGTGTTTTCCTTTTTGCTTGTGGGCTTTATCCCTGGAGAATTTCTATCAAACCATCTCTTGATACAACTATGGTGAAGTAAGATTTTTTATTTAGCTTTAAGTCTTTCTTCCTGTAGCTTGTGCAAAGTGTCCATCCTACGTTGAACTAAAAGACATGGCTTGGGTTGGGACTCTTGGGATAGTTGGAGAGCGGGTAAGTAGATGTTCGGCGGGAGGATGTCTCCTTTTCTGTACACAAGGAAGTAAGGGGGGGTGTTCAGAGAAGGCTTAGGTGTGACTTTGTCATCCCATAAGGAATTCACCAAAGAAGAGTGCCAATTTTGCTGTTCAGAGAATATGGTCTTTTTTATGATACAAATGAGGTTCCTTTTCATTGATTCAGCAAGACCATTCCCCTGTGGATAATAATTAGTTGACTGTTTCAATATAATACCATTTTCCAATGAAAAATCATAAAGTCATAACAAAGAAAAGTATGTTGGATTTTAAAAAAGAAGTGACATAGGAACGTCGAACCTAGAGACGATATTCTACTGTAGAAAGTTGATGACTTCATGATCGTTCACCTGTTCTAGCGGATTTGCCTCTATTAACCACGTGAAATAGTATGTAGCAGTTAGGATATAGCAGTGTTTCTTTAATGAGTGTGGGAAAATTTCCCTAATGATATCTAAGCCCCATTGTTGAAAAGGTTCTTCCACTATAATGGGCTACCACGAGGCTGCTGACGTTTGATTTCTGTCAGCATACCTTTGACAAACCAGACACTTTCGGGCATAGGCGTGAGCATATTTGAAAAATGTAGGCCAGTAAAACCTGGCCCACATAACCTTATGTTATGTAGTGTTGCCTATGAAGTGTCCTCCATCTGGTCCATCATGAAAATCACGTAAAACATTTTCTGAATCTTGTGCCTCCAAACATCTGTGTTGTAGTCCATTGTGGTGCTCCTTGAATAGTACCTCATGCACCAATTGATATGACAATGCTTTGAGTCAGAGTTACCTCTTTTTCCATGTACAGAAGTGAGAGGGCATGATGCCATGCTTAAGGTATTGGTGCACATATGTGTACCAAAAGTCTATGTTTGTAGTGGGGGAGGCTCACTCAATGTTGTACATTTCAATCTCTTACTACCATCTTGTAGCTCTTCTTCCTATTTTGCATTTACTACTTCTGTTGCTAATTGGAAAAGACCATGACTCTTGACTGTGTGAACTGGCTTGATGTCTAGATCATATTCTTGTAATACGGTCATCTATTTTTCCCTCCTTTCACCCATCTTTTGCTGAATGAGCAGTGATTTGACCGTTGGATGTGGAACAAAGGTAACACAATGGTTCTTTAACAGATAGGGTTTGAAGTGCTTTACCACCTTGTACACTGCATAAGCTTGTTTGTCCATGGTTGGGTAGTTCAGATCTAGTCCTTGCAGACTTGCACTCATGAAGGAGATAGGTCGTTCATTGTTCAATAATCTTTCTGAGTTAGAACAATAGCAAGAGAAGTGTCAATAGCAAAAGTGTAGAGAATGAAGTCTTTACTGAAGTTGGGGCTATACAACGCGGGTGCTTCTTTTATAGCTTGTTTGATACTGGAGAACATGTCCTGTCCCCTCTTATCACATTTATAGAATGCATACTTGTTGATCATCTCCTATATTGGTTTAAGAATCTGAGCATAGTCGGAGATGAACTTACAAAGGAAGTTGATCTTCCCTAAGAAAGACTGCATGGATTTCTTCTTCACTAGGTGGGGAATATGTGTGATGGTTCGGACCCTGTCTGGGTCTATCGTGATCCCACTTCAGCAATGATATGTCTTAGGTGGTTACCCTTGGACACTACAAAGATACTCTTCTTCGGGTTCAAGGATATCCCGTATTTACGACATCACTCAAAAATATTCTTAAGATGGCGTAGGTAGTCTAACCTTTGTTTGGAAATTACTGTAACATCACCAAAGTAGACCACTACACTTTTTACCAATAAGCCCGCGAAAGGTGATGTCCATCACACGTTGGAATGTTGCACTAACATTGACTAGCCCAAATGACATTCGTCGAAATGCGAACATGCCCCACTTCATCTTGAAAGTAGTTTTTAATTTGTCAGGCTCTGTTACCAGAACCTGGTTGTATCTTGAAAATCCATCAAGCAAAGAAAACATTTCGGCCGTCGATACTATTTGTAGTATTTACTCCATGGACGACACAGGGTAATTATCCTTGTCTGAGGCATGGTTGAGATTCTAGAGATGTAAACATAGGCACATCTCCTTGGACTTCTTTATCATAGGAACCATGTTTGACCCACATTGAATTTTCCACCTTGTATATGATCCAAGCATCCATCATCTTTCTCAACTCTTTTTGTATGAGGGGCTCAAGCGTTGGATGAACTTTTCTCGTTTTTTGTTGAAAATGCTTGGCCCCTTCCTTGATTGTTATTACATGCTGAATGATTCACGTATCATATGTATTGAGTTCATCATACGTCCATGCGAGGACATCACGATATTGCTTGAACAAGAAGATGAAGGCTTCCCTCTCTTGTGGTGTGCAACAAGTATCAATACTAACATATTTCAAATATTTCTTAGTTCCTAAGTTGATTTGCTCAAGTGACAAAGTGGAACTATGGGTTTTGGCATTAACAATCCCTAGGAAGCGGTTCTGAAGATAATACAACTTCTCGAATGACAACACACCCTTGAGGATGGGGTTTCCTTTACTTGCATTGGCGACATCTTGAAGTTCCTTTTCGTACTCGTCCTCCTCGATCTTTATGTCTTTAATACATTAGCATTCACCAGAAAGTATAGTATCTATTGGTCGTCATAAAAAATGCATAAATTAGTGATGTTATATGGGATGGAAGGTTTATACAAAATTTCAATGCAAAATCCATCCCATAACGGTGACATCCTAGCATCAATGTTTGCCAAGGAATCCGCTGCTGCATTACACATTCTTGGAACTGAAATAATATTAAAAGCTTAGAAGTGAGAGATGAGTCATCATAACTCTTGTTGTTAAATTTTTAGATGAGGTAACACACGATGTATAGTGTTATGTACATGACGCACCATGATTTCAAAGTCAACTACCACTTTTGGATTGACAACATTGAGGTCGATGGCTTTCTCTATGCCCAAGACAATTGCTTCATACTCTGTGTTGGGCACAAATAAGGTGTCTTTTAGAACTCTTAAATGCTTCACATTTGTTATCAACCTAGGTAAGTCTTTTTGTTTCAAGAGTGTACACAATATGTGCAAGTGATGTAAATCATTGAATCTACAGAGAGTAATGCTTTAAAATAACTTATTAATTTCAATACAAGAGTAAACGGATCAAACCATAAAATACCAACTTATAACTTCAAGGAAATTAACTTATTCAAACATCAAAACTCAATCTTAATCGAAATCACAATCCAATCTTAATTGAAAGTTCTGACTGCAATTACATCAACCGAGTGCACCCTAATGATAACAGGGCTCTTTCAGCTGAATCTAGGCGCATGCATAAAAGTAATACATCTGATATAATCAATAAAACTCTAGTATTCCATTAACAAGAAATGATTCTTAATCAACTCAATCCACGGTATTAAATAAATGAGATAATCAACAGGAATAAGAACTAATGCAATGAACATACAAACTCAACACTAGTGAAAGTAAATCAATCATAAGACTAAAAAATAGAGTAATTAAACTACAAAAAGGTAAACTATAAAATAGGGAACAACAATGAAATCGACTAGTGACCGGGCCCAAGCCACCAGTGATTACTGCTTGATTACTTCAGAATCTCGTAAATGAACAACAACACGAATTATATATTATTCATCAAATCCAAATGTCATTACAACACATTATCTTTCAGAATAACACTCTGTATATTAAAATTACAACTGAAGCGAATGGCTAAGAAGTTCTCCTTTATTCTATATGTCTTTCCCCTTCTTATAGACAAAGAGAACAAAGAGATAAATGTGATTCCTCAGGATCAGGAGATCTTGAGGAATTTCACAAACTAAATGCTATTATCAAACAACCTTTCTATCTTGCACTAATCCCCCTGATTTTCTTCTCGTTTTGACTGCACAAGACACGCATTATTTCCTTTGTTTAGCTTTTGTTGTTCAATCTTTTGAACAACAGCTGTTCCCTTCACCAAATTTTGCATAATAAACAATGAAAGTTAGTTTTTAAAGTCAAATCACATCAAAAGCAGTTGCATTTATTTTCTATCAAAATCTTATCAAAACATTATTACGTCATGGCACAAAATGCATAAAAAGGAGGAAAAAGATAGTGTAATCTAGGGTAAATTTATACCTATTGCACGACCCAACATTCTCCCTTGCTTACCTTGTTTCACGTCCTCGTGAACATAAATAGTTATTATGTAATGCAATTAAAGAGTAAGCTGGAAATAATTTTTCTTTATCTGACCTAAAACCATGCTTTTGTATTAAATCTGCAAAAGCTGTCCCTTCATGACCTTCAGGCAACTCATAATCAGAACAATATCCTTCAGGTGAGTACCAAATAATGTGACTCCTAAACCAACATCCCAACCAATATGGCCCTTCCCTCAAGATAACATTGTTGTAAGTAACAAAATGGCCTGCGGCAGCTTTAACATTCCTGTAATTAAACGGTTCTCTGTCCTTGACACTATTAGTTGAGACTTTCCATCTCTGCTTAGATGCAATCAAGGATCTTTCCTAAATGGATAAGAAACAATCCCTTCTCGTTTGCACAATTTCTTTACGTATAGAACCCAGAATCGTAGTTACACCATCTTGTGTCATGAGCCTTTTTGTTTAATAAAAAGTTGCAAGGGGTGCGTAGGTTCACTCCTTACCCACAAATCCAGTCTGTGTTCCTTTCTTTGAAAGGCATTATAAGCCTTAGACCACTTGAGTTGGTTTACTGCAAAAGAAATAAAGGCTTGGAGCTGAATATCCCCAACAAAAGGACTAGGATTTTTATCCACCTCCCTTTCCAATACAAAATTGTGCAAATAGAATTCACAGAGGAGACGTTGGACCTTTGTCCCATGCTCCTTACAACAATTTATGAATTCACCAATTGTCTTCAATTCAACTGACTTTCCAGCCTTAATAGCTTTAATCTTCAACATCAAATATCTTTCTAATAAAAACAAAGCATAATTTGTGGCAAGAGAGCTGCAAGATAGGACATTAGAGTATAAAGAGAAAATAGCATCGACTTGGCCCACGACCTTATCTAGCTTGGCCTTTGTTTTCCTATTCTTTTCTTCCTCCTGTCTAAACTTATCAAAAGTTTCACTCTCATTTATGGTCAATTCTTTGCATTGCTTCTGCAACTCTTGATACCTTTGTAGAGGAACTGTCTCCATCTGACATTGCTCTAAGGCAAGCTAGGCTTGTGCCAGCTCCTCTCATAATTCTGAAAGAATATGATCATTGCATGATGTAGCGTTATTGATTATTTCTTCTGTTTGGATGCCTGTGCTGTGGGAGGGTACACTCTCGGTTTGAGTTCTTCTATTATGGGAGGACCAACCCTCCGTCTGAATAACTTTATCTATTAAGTCTATATGCAAATTTGTTTGGGTGGATACTGTCTGAGTAGAAATGGGTTCAGTATGGGTTTCTGTTGCCCTGCCCTCACATATTTCTATTTGTGTGGCCACAGTGACTACCTCACGAGTAGTACTCTGAGCTTTTCTAGTTGCACTTTCTTTCAATTTTCAATGTAGTCTTCTAACTGCCTTCTGAAGCTTTTGGTATTTCTTCCTTAGCTTCTTTAGTTTGGTTTCAACTACTCACTTTTTCTAAGGAGCCTCCTTTGTAAGAACGGGTTTGTCAATACCCTTTGTATCTAAGGGTTCCTGGTGCTTGTCTTGGCTACGTTCCAATATAACCATGTCACCAAACAAGTTGTCAGACTCGTGAACGACTTTTGTGTAGAAATTTTGAATAATATGACACTTATTCATAGAGATTATCCTGATTATACACTATTTGCAGAATCATGCATAATACATAACCTCCTCTACGTTGATCATCAATTTTGTGAAATTAAGAAACAATCGCATGCGCACATTGAAGCATCAATCACACATATCAACACAATATGTACTGGGGAAAGAATACAACTGAAAACCCCTCAACTATCTGTATATTATATTGATTGAGAACATGTAACAATACATAGTACAATACTCCTCACAATTACTCAGTACTATCTCCACCTGTTACACGAAAACTAGCTTAGATCTGAATCAATCACTGGCTCAAATCTCCTCCGCTGCTTGCCTGCCCCCACTGCGCAATCCTGCATGAGAATAGAATGAGAAAATGGATGATCCAAACTCATATTTCCCTTGTGTAACACTACACAATCCTCATTGGCAATATCAATCCACTGATTGTGCAAATCACATGCACAACTGTAGTCACAACTGACAGCTATCTTGCCCTTTCACTCATGTCTAACACTTGTCTCCACTGAATTTTCCATGCACTGAGTTAACTGATGTATTCCTCAATTGATTCATGATTTAATAATTAGTGAATTAATTAATAACTAATTCACATCACTCATCACTAGTGTATTTGTTAGTTAGACTAAATACAACTAGTTCAACTAAGTCAAACTGAACACAACTCCATCAACTCCTCATTCAACTCCGCCAAACTCAATCACTTGAGTTCTAACTGAAGTCCTTCATGCAATAGCTCAAGTAACCCATAATAAAAGCGTATTTCCTTCTGGTAGTTGCATGTGCCACATCTGTAGCTTGAACTGAAGTGCTGCAAGAGGATAAGATAATGTTTATAGTCCAAATATTATTAAGAGCTAATAATATTCGACTGTTCTATTTTTAGCCTCGCAATCTAAAAATAGACTCCGCCCATATGTCTAAAAATAGAATTCCATCTATTTTTACCAACATGACCAATCATCCACAAATAGCATCCTGCAACTCATAGACCGTGATCCATATGTCTAAAAATAGACATAGTCTAAAAATAGACTTTGCGTCAAAAATAGCCTGCGGGCCCACTTAGTGAAGGTGACTTCTTTTCACTAAGCTCCATCATCTTGTTGCATTTTCAACATTTTGTGTTTACTTCCTCTTCCTCGTCTGCAACTTTTGGGGAAGGAAGAATTTATGTATGACTAGAATCTCCTAAAGATTGGGCTTTAGTCAGGTTCAGGTCAAGTGAAACTCCAGGTTTCATGTATGCATTTAAATTTTGCAGGACCTGGGCCATCTCTTCCTCAAAATCTTGTAAGAAATAGTCTTGGGGGCTCATAGGTGGTGTTTGAGGAGGCCCTGCTACATTTTCTGGTTCAACATCAAAATGTTGTGCTTCCTCTTGTTTTGAGTCCGACTTATGTTCTTCCTTAGGTTCTTGTTGTAGAGCTATAAAAAGGGTCTCTTTCACCTCTAGTTACTTCACATTAATGTGTCAATCCGAGAACGTCTGGATATTTTAAAGAGTGTCTCAGTCTGAGGCTTAGAACTTGTCAAAGTAATGCTTGTAGTATAGCTGTTTAAAAACTACGAAAGTAAATATATGTGTGTCTACTACTTCAAAAGGCTAAATCACACCAAGCATTGCATCAGTCAAAGGTTCGGTAGCAGCAAACCATCCTTTTCGTAACTGATGAGAATAGATCCGAGGTCTGGGAGTCAGGTAGCAGATGCTGGGGCTCACTATAGCCTGAGATCGTCCTTAATGAATAGAAATGAAACGACAAGTAAAGGAAATAGCAATGAAATAGAACAACACATCAGCCAAGGGTTCGGTAGCAATAACCCATTCCTTTCATAGTTGATGGGAGCATATCAGAGGTCTGGGAGCCAAATAGCAGATCCTGATGCTCACTACATCCTAAGACTATCCTTAAGAAATGGCAAGTAAATAAAATAGTAAATCAACAATCTGGAAATGGAACAAAAATTGAAATGGAACAACAACTAAAATGGAACAACAATTCAGAAATGGAACAACAACTAAATGGAACAGCAGTTGAAATAAGCAGTAACCAGATTCGTCAAGCTGTAACTCTATTTAATCACTCCAATTAAAACATCAACCCTTCACTCTTAGAAGATATACACACACTATGGAACAACACTACTGATTAAAACCATAGAAACACAAAGTGCTGAATCTGATTTCGTTATTGCTCTAAATAAAGCATACGATTACTTCTCAAAGTGAAAACAATAACATTTAAGGATTAAATAATTATGTGAAATTAGACTTTTCAAGATAACTGTTGTAATGCTAAAGCATAATCGCATCAAACTCTGTGATGGAATGACAATATTCTGTAGAGTTTAATCAACACTTAAAGGATTGGCAACATGGTATAGTGTCAATATCAGACTTTTGTTTGCAGGAACATTAAACGAGTTAAACATAACATAGCATGTAATATAACGTTCTTAAAACACAACAGATTACCAGATTACGTCTATGAACAAACAACACATAAACCATGCGTAATGGTACAAGAGAAAGTGTCCTCCAAGGCTGGGCCCTTAGCCTCTAGGGGTACACCACTTAAGATTGATCCAAGCTCAAAGATAAAAGAGTAACCGAGTTTTTATTAATGCATGAAATAAAATTACAGGAACTCAAGTCTTCAACATAACATAAAGATCATAGTCTTGATCTTCCTTAAAATAAATTACATAAAAAGTCCTCTCTGCTAACCAAAAACGCTATCCCTTATATAAGGAAGATGACAGAGATATCTAGATACAGAAAATAGATAAAATAGCGATCCCTCGGGATCTTAGGATCTAAGATCCTGAGGGATTCGCAGAATCGTTAATCTTGCGTCACTTCTTTCCTTTTCTGCTTCGAGCTGATATCTCCGCTTCCTTTCCTAGGTTGATCCGTTTTGATCTGGTTTGCTTGTGGTCTCCCATCAAAGGGACAACAGTTAGCTCATCCTTGTCTTTTCCTTTGGAATGGCCACCTTCCGTTTTTCCTCCCTCATGCACATAGGAATGACACTTATCAGTGTTTCCTATTAATCTCTCGTGTTTCGTTATAAATCCTCATCATTATCTAAGTTTCTAATGCAAAATTCTTTTAAGTTCTAATGAAAAGATACTAAAATAACCATCAGAACATATCTTCCTTGATACTCCACACCAAGGAAAATTTTAAGGATGGAAAATTTTCTTGAAGTTTAAAAACATTGGCGAATCTCACTAATCCCTAATATGCAAACTATAAAATGTTTATTGATATATTTGTAAAATTATTCTAATTTATTATAATTTTATATATAGTATCTATATAATGTTGGCGATTTTTAAGGTAAAATAATTTTATATTCTAAAATTTGGGCGAATCATCTTTTATAAAAATTGGAAATTAACGAATCTTTTTGTGGAAAAAACATGGAAAATTAGCCCATTGGGCGAATATTAGCCCCTAAAATTTTCCATGCTCCACACACCCCCCAGCTTACCTGTTTTCATGGTCTCATGAAAACATTGTAGTTGACATGCAAAGCAGTGAGGGAGTAGGCTGGAGATGGAATCTCGTGTGGGGGCCTACAGCCGTGATGAGAAATTAAATGATCAAAGAAATGGCCTGTCTGGCCCTCAGGCATCTCATACAGGGCTTGGTATCCGGGTGCAGGATGCCAAATGATTGGACTCCGAAACCTATATCCTAATCAGGATGGCCCTGCCCTCAAAAAAATTTCGCCATAGAGGGGGAATCGGTTAGCAGTAAGCTTAAAATTCTCATACTTAAATGGTTCCCTGATCTAGATGTTCGGATTAGATACTCGATATCGAAATTTAGCTGCTTCAATGGCAGGGTCTTTAATGGAGGAGAAGAATTCAAGCCCCTACCGAATGATTGCTTCATGCATGGGTCCTAATGCTTCAATCACTCCTGGATCCCTCATGATATTTCTATGTCTCCTCCATAACTGTTCTGGGTCTCTAGGCTCAGCTCTTACCCATAGATCTAATCCATTTTCTTGTCTTTGAAAAGCATTGTAGGCTTTAAGCCATTTAATTTGATTGACTGCAAATGAAATAAATGCTTGCAATTGAATATATCCAACAAAAGGGCCAGGGTTCAACTCGGTCTTTTGTTCTAGTACAAGGTTATGCAAGTAAAATTCACACAATAACCTTTGCACTTTTACCCCATAATGTTTACAGCAATTTATAAAATCATTTATAGTGTTAATTTGTATGGGAGCACCTGCTTTAACAACCTTTATTTTCAATTGTAAATACGTTTCCATTAGAAATAGGGCATAGTTCTTGGCAGGGGCTCTACATGCTAGGACGTCATTGTATAGAGAACACAAGGTATCCATCTGTTTAATAACTACATCTAATCTACGGGTTACCTTGGCAACTTTCTCTTGTTCCTTTCGCCCATCCTTCGAAAGCTTGGCTTTCAGATAGGTTGACGTTCCTTAGCTGCTGCTGTAGTTCTTCATATTTTTCTTGGGGGACCGTTTGCTCCCTAAGCTTTTTTGCTTCTTGCTGGGCCTGCTTCAAATGTTTGTGAAGGGTTCTTGTTTTCGGGTCCTTCTTCCATGCATCCGTGGAGGCCGGGAGCTTTACTTGAACTTTCTTATTGCGCTGCTTTGAGTTCAGAACCCTTATTACTCCCGAAGGTGGTGCCTCCGTCTGAACCATCTTATCATCTTTTTCAATTTTAACACGAACTCCAGCCCACTGCTGTTCCTTTTCAAATGGAACAACAGTCTACTCTTCTGCTTCATTTGGAACAACAGTTTGTCTTTCATCTTCATTTGGAACAATAGTTTGGCTTTTTTCAGGGTTTTGAGCAGTGGGACAGATTCTGGTCCTCCGCCTCTTGCCCTTAAGGGATCTTACTGGTGTGGTCAGAATTTTTCTTCCTGAAGTCCCTTTCACCCTTTGCCTTGCTTTTAGAATCCTAATCTGCTGGTGGAGCTGAACTATTATGTTCAACAATGTCCGCTGTTCCCTTCGTAATTCCCTTATTTCCATCATCTCTTCAGAAAGAATAGCAGGCTGTTCGCTGTGGGTTGGACTGTGGCTAGCTTCCTGATTTTCTCCCTGAGGTGGCTGTTCTAGGGTAAGAACCTTACTTGGCTCTGTTATTTCTTGGGCTGATTCTTCTTCTGCCCTTATTTCCTTCGGAATTTCTTCTAGTGCCTTCTGACTAGGAACGGGATGTTCCTGCTCAGCATTTTCTGATATCTTCTCATTATGAACGGACAAATTTTCTACTTCCGCCTCTTCTGCATGCAATTCCTCGGGTGCGTCTTTCTCCTGGGTTTTCTCTATGGTATGGAGGTTAGATGGACTCAGGGGTTGGCCATATTCACCCATATTGGCCAAAATGTTGGCCAATTCATCTTCCCCTAACGGGTCTTGTAATGGACTTCCTTCCTGCTGTTCCATTCCTTCCTCCTGCTCGGACTCCTCAACTTCTATCTTCTCGTCTCCTTCCTCTTCAGACTGCTCATCCTTTTCTTCTTCTCTCCCCGCATATTGTTCTGCCTCCTTTTCTTCTTCTTCTGTTTCTGCCTCTGCAGATTGCTCTTTTCCCTCGATGTCTTCTTCTTCCGTTTCTGTTTCTACAGACTGCTCTGCTTCCTCGTTGTTTTCTTCTTCCGTCTCTATCTCTGCAGCCTGCTCTACTTCCTCGTTGCTTTCTTCCTCCGAACCTGTCTCTGTAGACTGCTCATCTTCGATTTCTATTGCTTGGCTCGTGCCTTCCTAGGGCTTCTCCAGCCCTCCTCGTAGCCATGCGAGCCTTGCTGACTTTCTACGTTTTTTAGGTTGTTCGGGTGTACTAGTGTCATGTTTCCACTTTTCAGGTCGTTTTTCAAGTTATTTTTTAGGTTGCTCTTTTGTGCAAGTGTCCTGCTTTCGTTTTTTTGAACGTTGGGGTGTGCTATCAACTTGTTTTCGTTTTTTCGGGCATCTAGATGTGGCCGTCCCTTTATTGATGATGGCAATTAGTTCTTCCCAGTTACTCTGCTGTTGGGTGAGACTATAATTAACTATCAACCGAATTAATCCATGCTGGCTAACAACTGATTATACGTGCTGTGCCCTTTTCATATTTCGTGCAACATCATGCAATAGTGAATTCAACAATGCAGGTAAATTCACAGAACATTTTTGTTTTAAGACAGCTAGAAGTTTAAGATGTTGTGGTCTTACCACGTCTTTTCTGCCTTCACAAGTGATGTGGCTTTGGATGATTTTTTCCAATTCCGCCCATGGCTCTCCTAGCATTGCTGGTAGCACCCCCTTTCCTCGAATTGTCAAACTTTGGCCCTCGTCCTGAAAGATTTCTAAAAGCTTCTACATCCTTTCCTTCTTTATTGTCCATACTGGTCCCGTGGCTGGTAGTCCCGTGACTCTTGCTATTATGTCATCGGTGACTGCTATTCGCCTTCCTCTTACTGTGGATTAGTCTTCCTGTAAATTCTGTAAAAATTCTCTTGCTACTGTTTCATTGGACTCCTTCAGGCGGTTGAGATAGGTTAACCATCTTGCTTTCTTCAGGATTCTTCTTGCAGCCGAAACAGTTAATACTTGCGGTTCTCGGCGGACTGACCTTCCTCCCATAGTTTCACTGCAAATTCTCAAAGGAACAGCAGCTGTTTGTTGAAATGCAGAGAAGCTGGTGGCGTATTACTCGTTCAAATTCTAATGCAACGATGTATGTAGTGGAAATGGCTTCGAACAACAGCTCATGCAGAAGAAAACAAAAATAGAAGAAGATAATACCGTTGAGCCGTGCTGTGCCCGAGTACACAATTTCTCAAGTAAGGGACTGATACGTGCTCTGGGGAATGATGAGGTTACCTCCCCCCCCGCAGTGTGATAGGTTGTTCCAGCCATCAAATAAAGGAGCAACGTCTGTTCTGCCGTGAGGTCTTTATGGAACAGCATATGGAAATATGCCATGCTTACAAAAACAACCTATTACTGAAATTGAGGTATAAAGTTAGATCGCTTTTAATACGTAAGGGACTGTGATGATTTGATGGAAGTTCGGGGGTAAGACATTTGCCATAAATAGCGAGTCTCATGCGGTCACTGTCACTAGCTCCATAATGGTTGGCGATAATATATAGTCATGCGCTATATGGTTGGGTAATTATATAATTAGTTATCACGTCATAAGAAACAAGAGGGTGTAATCTTCTTACCTATTGGTGTAAAAATACGACTTCAATACCATTAATAGTGCTCTGCTGCTGATAGGTGTCCATAACCTTGGCAGAGTTGTTTGTTTCACCCCTGGAAGCATGGTCCTTTGTGTATGCCAGGAAGCGTTGTATAATGTCAAAATGTAGGCCACTATGCTGGCTTGGTGATCAGTTAGTCATAATGCGATTCACGAGGGAGGAGCGAATAGTGGGCAGGTTGGCTCGTGGTGAGACCTCCTGTTCGAAGGGTTATTTATTTGATATACCTTTTGGACCATTTCCCAGGTGTGGTGGCCCTAGTGGGAATGCCACTTCACTTTCATCCTTATGATCATGGTAGGCCAGCTCGTAATGAGACTTCCTATCCTGCAATTTGACAATTTTTAGAAACCCTGTTTTGCTTCCTTCTTTTTTTCTTCTTGTTTTTAATAGAGAACCTTTCTTGTTTATACACAAAGGGTGGTTCAACACTCCTTAAGAGTAGGAATGGTGGAAGAAGTCTTAATATCCCAATAGAAAGGTATAGATCCTTTGATCTTATTGCTGAATGATAATCAAAAGGAAAAAAAGAGAACCATCATGATACAGATAACCAATCAGAACGGAGTTAGTAGAACAATGGTAGAAAAAGATGATAATTAAGCATGTCTTTCCCTGTGTCCTTTCACAAATTCAGGGCAGTTTCTTATAAAGATAGCGATTTATGATTTACTGATTTCCGTATGCTGTGTTTTTGTTTCCATCACATAAGTGCATAGCCGTATTCCAAAAGACTTGAAAGAAGATTAGCATAAGCCTCCTCAATTTAGAATAGAAGGAACAAGCTATTTCAAAATCATATGAGTAGTGCTCCTTTCAAGGAAGGGCATAACAACAGTTCACAGATGCTGTTCGTTTGGAGAAATGAACAGTGGAAATCAACGGTGTTGTTCCTTTTGAAAAGGAATAGAAAAATCAAACAAGTGCGGTTCCTTTCGAAAAAGGAACAACAAAAATCACAAGTGTTGTTCCTTTTGGAAAAGGAACAGCAAAAATCGCAAGCATTGTTCCTTTTGGAAAAGGAACAGTAAGAATCAAAAGTGTTGTCTCTTTTGGAAAAGGAACAACAAAAATCAAAAGTGTTGTCCCTTTTGGAAAAGGAACAGCGAAAATCAAAAGTGTTGTTCCTTTTGGAAAAGGAACAGCGAAAATCAAAAGTGTTGTTCCTTTTGGAAAAGGAACAACGAAAATAAAAAGTGTTGTTCCTTTTGGAAAAGGAACAACAAAAATCAAAAGTGTTGTCCTTTTTGGAAAAGGAACAGCAAAATCAAAAAATCACAAATGCTGTCCCTTTTGGAAAAGGAACAACAAAAATCAAAAGTGTTGTTCCTTCTGGAAAAAGGAACAACAAAAATCAAAAGTGATGTTCCATTTGGAAAAGGAACAACAAAAATCAAAAGTGCTGTTCCTTTTGGAAAAGGAACAACAAAAATCAAAAGTGTTGTCCCTTTTGGAAAAGGAACAACAAAATCAAAAAATCACAAATGTTGTCCCTTTTGGGAAAGGAACAACAAAAATCAAAACTGCTGTTCCTTTTGGAAAAGGAACAACAAAAATCAAAAGTGCTGTCCCTTTTGGAAAAGGAACAGCAAAATCAAAAAATCACAAATGTTGGCCCTTTTGGAAAAGGAACAGTAAAATAAAAAAATCACAAGTGTTGTCCCTTTTGGAAAAGGAACAACAAAAAAAATCAAAAGTGCTGTTCCTTTTGCAAAAGGAACAACAAAAATCACAAGTTCTATTCCTCTTGAAAAAAAGGAACAACAGAATTAACAAAACGTGCTACAAAGATATGTACAAAAAATAATTCAAGAAGTTATATACAAATTGTAAGGAAAAGTAAATTTCTTAGTGAGTTACAGGTGGGGAAGACTTGTCTTCCTCCCCTAAGATCTCCATATCTGAATCTTGGCGTAGTTGTTGGCAGAAGGATTCCCGAGTAAGTGGTTTGCGATAAAGACGAGCTCGATGGCCGTTTGCCTTAAAGGTATATCCAGAAGCATCAATAGTAATCAGGGTAAGGGTACCATTGTCATGTACTTTCTGAATTTCATATGGTCCCAACCGACGAGTCTGGAGTTTCCTGGGGAAGTCCTGAAATCTAGAGTCATATAAAAGAGCCCAGTCTCCTTCGTGGAAGACTCTGTTTTTAATGAGAGCATCATGCCATTTAGCTCTCTGCTGCTGTATCAGGGTGGTGTGTTGAAGTGCAGAGAGCCTAATTTAATCCAGTTCATTAATCTGTTGTAGTCGATTAGTTTGTGCCTCAGTTAAGTCTAAACCAACTTCTTGTGTCGTTCGTAATGTCTGGATTTCAAATTCTATAGGAAAGATAGGTTGTTTTCCGAACATTAGCTGGTAAGGTGAGTGACCAGTGGTGCTTCTCCATGTTGTTTTATAAGCCCACAGTGCTTCAGGTAGTCTGGCAGCCCAATCGCGTCTATGTGATGCAACTGTTTTTGTTAGAATTGTTTCTATTATCTTATTGCTGCTTTCTACTTGCCCATTTTCCTGTGGGTGATATGGGGTGGTAATTTTATGCTGAACATGATAATTGTTGAGTGTTGCCGCTATTCTGTTCCCAACAAACTGTGGCCCTCCATCTGTAATTATCTCTCTAGGGAGGCCATAACGCACAAATAGATGGAGCAGGAACTGTATAACAGATTCTTTTGTAGCTCTGGGCAAGGCCTCTGCTTCAACCCACTTGGTGACGTATTCTGTTGCACCAAAATGTATGTTTTTTGGTTTGATGGTGGGTTGATTGGTCCCACGAAATCAAGAGCCCAACGCTCAAATGGTTCGATGACTAACTATGGTTTCAAAGGCATCTCATCCGAGTGACTAGGGCGTCCCGCTCTCTGGCAACTGTCACATGCTTGGACAAATTTCTTTGCATCTTTAAAAATTGTGGGCCAATAATACCCTGTGTGTAATAATTTATGTGCAGTCCTGTGATCAACGAAATTTCCACCACATGGTTGGTCATGGCATGCTTTCAATATATCAAAATTTTCATTTTGTCTAACGCATCTCCTGATTTGCATGTCTGCCCCTGTGTGAAACAAATAGCCCCCAATCCAGGAAAATATGGTACTTCGCTGAACAATCGGTTTTCGCTCATTAGGGGTTAGATGCTTTGGTAACTTGCCTACTTCTAGGTAATTGGCGACATTAGCATACCAGGGTGTTTGAATAGCAACGAAAAAGAGATGCTCATCTGGAAACTGATATTCAACTCCTACTGCATCGACTGGTTTTGGCATTCTTGAGAGGAAATCAGCTACCGGGTTTTCTTTCCCGAGTCGATCCTTGATTGTAATATCAAGTTCCTGCAATAAAATCAGCCATCTAGTTATTCTGCCATTTGTGATAGGCTTGTTTGCTAAATATTTTATAGCAGAATGATTTGTGTACAAGATAACAAGATATCCAGTGATACAATGTCTGAATTTATTGACAGCATGTATAACAACTAGAAATTCTTTTTCAGTGACAGTATAATTTAATCAGCAGGGGATAGATTTTTTCTAATGTAATAAATTGCATATGGTTTTCTATCCTCCTCCTGTCCAAGGACCGCTCCAATGGCTGTATCTGAGGCATCAAATGATATCTGGAATGGCAAATCCCAATTTGTTCCCCGAAGGACTGGGGCTATAGATACAAGCTTCTTCAAATCGTTGAAAGCACGTTCACATTTTTCTGTCCAAAGGAAATCAATATTACCAGTTAGTGCATACAATGGTGCAGCAATACGTGAATAATGTTCTATAAATATTCTGTAATAACCAGAGAATCCAGGAAAGCTACGTACCTCTGTTTGAGTAGTAGGAGTAGGAATAAAAAAAAGTATTTGAATTTTGGCTGGGTCTACCTGAATGCCAGCTGCTGAAATATAATGTCCTAAAATAAGTCCTTCCGTCATCATCATGTAACATTTTTCATGGCTTAAACAAAGCTTGGTAGCTATGCAACGTTGTAGGACTTTTTCTAGTGTCTCCAATGCTAGGTCAAACTCATCTCCGTATGGACTAAAGTCATCCATATATACTTCCAGTTCTTCATTTATTAGATCTGCAAAAATGCTAAGGATAACCTTTTGGAATGTGGCAGGGGCATTACATAAACCAAAAGGTAAAACTCGGTAGGCGAATGTTCCCCAAGGACAAGTAAAAGTAGTTTTGTCCTGATCTTCAGGGGCAATCTGTATTTGGTTATACCCACTGAAGCCATTGAGAAAAGAAAAGAATTTCTTCGTTGCCAAAGTGTCCAATACTTGATCGATGAATGGGAGAGGAAAATGATCTTTCTGCGTTGCCTTATTTTTCTCCCTGTAGTCCACGCAGATTCTCCACTTCCCATTTTTTTTCGGTACCACCACAAGCGGGGAGACTCATTTACTATCAGAGATAGGGTAGATGAAGTTAACATCTAAAAGTTTTTGAAGCTCAACTTTTACTGCTTCTTTTAGATGAGGATTTAGTCTTCTCTGAGGCTGTCTAACAGGTCTTGCATCATTTTCTATGTAGATGTGGTGTGTACACAATTGAGGGTCAATTCCTTTCATATCAGGGTAATCCCATGCAAATGCTTCTTTATATTTTCTTAAGATATGGATGAGTTTTGTTTCTTGTTCGGGTGTAAGGTCGGTGTTAATGTTTAAGGTCTTTCCAGGGTCAATTTCCACAATTTTACTATGTGCAACTGAAGTGACAGGGATTGTGTGATCATGTGCATATTTCAGAGGTTCCTCTTCTACTTCATTATCAAATGCTGCTTTTATCATATGACACTGGGTATGAGATGTGAGTTCAGTTTGACTAATGAAATTACTGATGACATCATCTTCTGTTTGGTCTTTGAACTCTAGTGCTTCTTGTATAGTTAATGGCGATCTAATGTTGTCAGTAAGATATGATACACGGTGCCTATTAGTTTTAACTAATGTGATGCTTGGCTGCGCTGGGGGATATAGCACTAAATTCTTGATATCCGCCCCCTTGGTTATGATCATGTTCCCTTGCCGACAGCCGATATAGGCATCAGCGGTAGTGAGCCAAGGTCTTCCTAAGATCAATGGATGTCCATCAAGTCGGGTTTTAGGGTTTATTATCAGAAAATCAGTTCGGTATTCCCAAGAGTCAACCGAGATCATGAAATCATGTAGCATTCCTTCCGGCCTAACCACAGACCGACCAGCCAATTCTAGCAGAGTTGAAGTGGGTTCTGCAGATGTAATACCTAGCTTTTGGCAAGTAGCAGTTGTCAATATATTAATTGCAGCTCCAAGATCAACTAAGGCATTGGTTAGGGTTTGACCATAAATTTGAACAGTTACTATTGGGTTTCGTAGGTCTTCATACTTAATAGGTGTTTCCTTTCCTGATAATAAGTCAGATAAAGTACCGACTACTTGAAATCTTGGATTATCTATTATATTCCTTCTCGGTCTTTTTATGCACAATTCTTTAATAGTTTTTGCGTATATCGAGATGTCTTGAATGGCCTGAAGGAATGGAATTTTTATGTACAAATTTTGTAATTCTCCCAGAATGTCAAAATTAGGTTGTTGTATAGGTCGAGGTATGACTAAACATTCTGGGAATGGGGGAGAGGATGTGGTTGCTTGATTATGAGTTTGTTGTCTATCCACATCCTCCTCTTGTGACAGGTGTTCTCTAATTAACTGATCTTCAATCTGAACTGTTTTATTTCCCTCTGTTTGGATAATACACCCAGATCTTAGCTGAAGATCATTGCACTCCCTCAGATCGGGTCCTTCTTCTGGTGTTTCTAAAATTTGGAGTGCTTGGACCAGTCTGTTATTTGGATTAGGATTGGGCTGGGCTGGGAGTTGGGGTTTCAGATTAGATTGGGGGTTTTGCTGTAAGGCTGGCAGTGTAGGTTGAGGGAAAGGAATATTTCCTACTGGCTGCTGCGTTGGTCTCTGCCAGTTAGTCTTCCAGACTGAACCTTGTGGTGGGTATGGGTTGTTTTGCCAGTATGGTGGGGGATAAGGAGGATTCGACCAACCAAATTGGCTTGTCTGATTTAGCCACGAGTTTGCAGAAGGATATGACTATGATGACCAGTTTGGAAATGGGGGCTGAAACTAACTTTTCCATGTATTATACTGTTGAGTATTGTATTGCGGATGCTGAAAAGAAGAGGCTGGGTATTAAAACATACCGGTTTTGTCACGGCTGCCACTGACGGCGCTGGTTGAGTAAATATACTGCCTCTGGTTCTTCTTCTGCTTCCTTATATACCGCTTTCAGTCCAGGTAGTGAGGGACAAATTTCTGTAGAGTGATCTCTTGTATAGATGGCGCATGTCTGGACTATATCTAGTGGACACTCCTTATGGCTATGCTTCTTCCTGCACCTGGGGCAGAAGATTGCCAAATTCTGTTCTGCCTCCATTTGTTTCTGCTTGGCCTGCAAAACGTCCAATTATGTAGTCAGTGTTCTTAGTATATCAGTTTTAAAGTTTTCAAATAAATTTCCAATTTCCACACGCATTACTCCTTTTGATGAAATTTTGTTTTCTCTTGCAAACCGATCATGTTCTACTGGTTTGATTCGTGTACTGCCTCTCGAACTCCTGATACATAGATCAATTATGTTAGCAAAACTTTCCTGATAAATATCCCCTTTCCCCATAATGTTTAATGTTTCAATCCATTGTTCTTTCATGCCCCTTATTAATGTTGTTTTCAACACGTTATTAGGCAAAGGCAACGATGCATAGGGAGATCTTTGTAGATTATACTGGAAACGTTCCACATATTCTTCTAATGTTTCGTTTGGTCTAGCTATCATCTGAAATATTTCATCTTTTAGTTCTCTAGACCTGCAATAGTCTTGATATTTTTTAGAAAGGATTCTTTCATTTGTTCCAAGTTATTTATAATCCCACCACCTAATCCCATAAACCATCTTAAAGCAGCCACTTTTAGAGTAGAGGGGAACAATTTTAGTTTCTAGGGGTCAATGGTGTAATCATATCCCCTGTACAGTACATCAAATTCAAATAAAAATGCATCCGGGTCCTCTGATGTAAGTCCGTGAAATGTAGGGATGTGTTGAAGGGGAATTGCTTTCATAGGGGCATTTGCTGTGGAATCCACTATGGGGTATTGTAATGTAGAGGTTTGGGTGTTTAACGGATTTTGATCCATTGGGTCAAATATATGCCAATAACCTTCCGGAATATCTAAAAGGGTGTTCCTAGGTTGAGGAGGAATGTCTTTAACAGGAACAATTTTAATAGCACTTCTTCTATCTAGGATTTCTATCTGAGGGGATTGGGTCTCTTCAATAATAATTTTTACCGCACTCCCTTTGTCTGGGCTATTCAATGGTTGAGTTATCCTAGGAGGATATCTCAGCTCCCTAGTCTCCCCTGTTTCCCCTTCTCCTTCACAAAGATTACTGAGATTCCCTTCATGCAATAGTTCTGGAATAGAATTTTCAATTTCTTGAAAGTCTTGTTCGTAAGTTTGACTATGCACCTCAACAAAGGCTACAGATGGTGAACCTGTGGCCTGAAGGGAACTAGTAGGCTATTTGGAAATAAATTTCTTGGGTCCTACTGAAGGCTGAGATTCTGCTTTCTTATAGATTTCGCCTATGAAGGTTGATCGACCAAGGGTCACCGACCCCTTAGCTTTTTCTGGCTTTGGCAAAGGTTTGGGATTTTTCTCCGGCTTTTTCTGCTTAGTTATGCACTCAATTTAACTTCTAAATCTTTCTTCAACAAATTTGCAGGAAGGCGGACAAAGGAGAATGGCTTTTACATGATCCGCACGTAGGTTCTTACCTTCCGTTTTCAAAACCAAACTCTTCCCTAGCAGGTTCGTACACTACCCTGAAAAAACAAATGGCTACACTCTCTCCCCTGCAACGACGCCAAAATGTAGAGCTATAAAAAGGGTCTCTTTCACCTCTAGTTACCTCACATTAATATGTCAATCCGGGAATGTCTGGCTATTTCAAAGAGTGTCTCAGTATGAGGCTTTGCACTTGTCAGAGTAATTCTTGTAGTACAGCTGTTTAAAAACTAGGAAAGTAAATAGATGCGTGTCTACTACTTCAAAAGGCTAAATCAAACCAAGCATTGCATCAGTCAAAGGTTTGGTAGCAATAACCCATCCTTTTCGTAACTGATGAGAACAAATCTGAGGTTTGGGAGTCAGGTAGCAGATGCTGGGGCTCACTACAGCTTGAGATTGTCCTTAATGAATAGAAATGAAATGGCAAGTAAAGGAAATAGCAATGAAATATAACAACACATCAGCCAAGGGTTCGGTAGCAATAACCCATTCCTTTCATAGCTGATGGGAGTAGATTAGAGGTCTGGGAGCTAAATAGCAGATGCTGACGCTCACTACAGCCTAAGACTGTCCTTAAGAAATGGCAAGTAAATAAAATAGTAAATAAACAATCTGGAAATGGAACAACAATTGAAATGGAACAACAACTAAAATGGAACAACAATTCAGAAATGGAACAACAACTAAATGGAACAGAAGTTGAAATAAGCAGTAACCAAATTCGTCAATCTGTAACTCTATTTAATCACTCCAATCAAAACATCAACCCTTCACTCTTAGAAGATATACACACACTATGGAATAGCACTACCGATTAAAACCATAGAAACACAACGTGCTGAATCTGATTTGATTATTGCTCTAAATAAAGCATACGATTACATCTCAAAGTGAAAACAGTAACATTTAAGGATTCAATAATCATGTGAAATCAGACTTTTCAAGATAACTGTTGTAATGCTAAAGAATAATCGCATCAAACTCTGTAATGGAATGACAGTATCCTGTAGATATTAATCAACACTTAAAGTATTGGAAACATGGTACAACGTCAATATCAGACTTTTGTTTGCAGGAACATTAAACGAGTTAAACATAACAGAGCATGTAATATAAGCGTTCTTAAAACACAACAGATTACCAGATTACGTCTATGAACAAACCACACGGAAACCACGCGTAATGGTACAAGAGCAAGTGTCCTCCAAGGCTGGGCCCTTAGCCTCCAGGGGTACACCGCTTAAGATTGATCCAGGCTCAAAGATAAAAGAGTAACCGAGCCTGTATTAATGCATGAAATAAAATTACAGGAACTCATGTCTTCAACAGAACATAAAGATCATAGCCTTGATCTTCCTTAAAATAAATTACATAAAAAAAATCCTCTCTACTAGCCAACATCGCTATCCCTTATATAAGGAAGATGGAGGAGATATCTAGATACAGAAAATAGATAAAATAGCGATCCCTCAGGATCTAAGATCCTGAGGGATTCACAGAATCATTAATCCTGCGTCACTTCTTTCCTTTTCTGCTCCAAGCTGATATCTCCGCTTCCTTTCCTGGGTTGATCCGTTTTGATCTGGTTTGCTTGCAGTCTCCCATCAAAGTGACAGTAGTTAGCTCATCCTTGTCTTTTCCTTTGGAATGGCCACCTTCCTTTTTTCCTCCCTCCTGCACATAGGAATGACAATTATCAGTGTTTCCTATTAATCTCTCATGTTTCGTTATAAATCCTCATCATTATCTAAGTTTCTAATGCAGAAGGCTTTTAAGTTCGAATGAAAAGATACTAAAATAACCATCGGAACATACCTTCCTTGATACTCCACACTTGTTCTGAATTGCCTTCTTCCTCGGGTTTGGATTTAGAATTACCTTCTTCCCATTGTTCAGGTTCAAAATTGCACTCTTCCTTCGACTCTAGCTTTGAATTACTTTCTTTCTCTGGTTTAGGCTCAGAATTGCATTGTTCCTTTGGTTCTGACTTAGAGTCTTATACATTAATTGGACTGGATGGCTCCGCCGGTCATTTGATGCTACCTTGAGGATCTTCAAACGTCCTCTGAACTGGGTTCAACCTCGTAGATCGCTTGTGCTTATGAGGTCCAATTTTTGAATGAGTGGTCCTCTTCCTCTTCGAAACAGGGTTCTGTTGGATAATTTCCAAAGTTGCAGAGTCTTGAGTCTGCTGGCCAATTTCCAAGGCTATAGAGTTTTTAACTATGAGGTCTTAACTAATTTCTAGAGGTGCTATGAGACCATCCCAAGTTAAGTTTTGTTGAACAAGATTATGAGTACCAATTAGTCCGATCAAACCATGGTGATTGACTACAGTCTCAGGATGTCTAGCACGTCTTATTCTATCTCCTGTGTCATGCAATAATGAATTCAAGAAAATGGTAAATTGACAGTGAGCTAATGCTTTAAAACACCTAGGAGTTTGAGTTGTCGTGGTTTTACCACATCCCGGTGACCATCATAGGCAATGTACTTCTGGATGACACTTGCCAATTTGTGCCAAGGTTCTCCCAGAGAGGATGGTTGAATGCCCTTGCCTTTTCATGTTAATTCCTTGTCTACGTCTCTGAAAATCTCCATTGCGTCATACAACATTATGTGGTTTTTAGGCCATACTTCTCCTTCTGTAGGCAGCGCAGAAAATTTAGCTATCACAACCTCTAATAATGTTCCTCTTATTCCTTTTACTATGGACTTTCCATTCTATAAGTGCTGTAAAAACGTGATAGCGATTTCTTTGCTAGGGGCTTGAAGTCTGGTGAAATATGATATCCATCCGGCACACTCCAGAATTTCCCTGGCTCTGTCAGAAATCTCCAACACTAAGGGTTCTCGACCAACTGATTTTCCACCCATAATGCTCGAATTCTTCCAATGTTCATCTTACAATTTCAAGGATTAACACAGTAGAAAAGAAACAATAAATAACAACAACTGCTTTGGTGAAATAGAACAACAAGTAGATGTAACAACTAAATTCCATGATATTAAGCAAAATTTCCATGAGAATTAATAATATTAATTCAAGGACTGGAATACTGCCACATGTCATTTGATCATGGGATATTACAACAACGTATCAAGTCGAATAAGCGGAATAAATATAGCGCATGCAAAGGCATAATGGAAATCCTCCCCCCTCCTTAAAAGAGAGGTCGCCTATGACTGAGTAGACAGGAAAAGTGTTGTTCTAACGGCAAGGCAAGGGAATGAAAAATACAACAGTAAATGAAGCAGAGTACGCATATTAATGATAGGACGACAGGGGGTATGGTTATAATGAGAGGGGAGTGTGTAATGATAGTTATGAATAAGAGATAGGATGCCTTGGGTTGATGATAAGTTATGCAAAAAAGAAAGGGACAACAATATGCCAAAAAGGTACTTTGTTGGCGGTATTCTAGCCGAGAATGATACGATTGCTCGAAATACATTATCTCATGCATAATGGTTCAAAATAGGGGAAAATTAAGGAAATAATTTCTCCGATAAAAAGAAAGAATAAGAAGAGGGTATTATAGTAGTAATTGACGATAAGATATAACTTCAATACCATAAGCAGAGCCTCTGCTGCCAGTAGGCATCAGTAGCCTCAACAAGGTTGCTTTTTAACCTATATGAGCCAGGATCCTCAATTTATAAATGGAGAGTTTCAGCGTTGTTCTATAGAAGAGATCAGTGTGCTGGTGTGGTAACTAGATAACCACACTTTCATTCAATGGGATGTAGCAAAAGTGATTAGGCCGGCTCGTAATGAGACCTCTTGTTCCAAGGATATTTTGGCTATCCAATGGATCATAACCCTGGTGTGGTGGCCATAGTGGGAATATCACTTTGCTATAGCCTTATGAACATGGTAGGCTGGCTCATAATGAGACCCCCTATCCTCCATCTGAAATTTTGTTTTTGCTGTTATTACACATTTTTGTGATAAATAGAGAGAGGCTCAATACTCTTTAAGAGCAGGGATGGTGGAAGAAGTTGAACATGTCAATAAGAAAAAGTATACCCATAGCCTTATTTGTTATAGACAGTGAATATTATAACCAGGAAGGGTGGAACCAACATGGTTTTTAAGATGATCAATTAGTATCATGTACAGCAGAAAACAATACAGTAAAGTAGTATATAAATAACAGTGTCCCTTTTCTTGAAACAAATCTATCATCAAGAAGTTTTCCTGTTAAAGATCATAACGTTAATGGTATTAACTCCTTTCAATAGAATTTATAAATTCTTTGTCCTCATAAAATTATTGTACTTCATGCCATGAAAAGAAAACAAAATGAAAAACAAAAGAAAAAAAATGGGTCATTTTCAAATATTTTCTAAATATTATACTTTTGTATATGATTTGTGATTTAGTATGAAAATGGATGAATTTGACATAGTCACTTTGAATAAAACCAGGAATAAAGTTGCACTAGATTAAATCACTTTAACAGAATCTTATATGTTTGGTTTGAGGAAAGAAGAGAAGACAACTGTAACAAACCAATTGAAACATATAAGAAATTGAAGGTTAATCTCCCAATAAATGTCGAGCAATCTATAACAACTTGAAGCATAATATGGAAGATTTGTCTATTTGTCTATTTGATTTTTGTTTTTAAACTGTTTTTGTTTGTTTTTGACTACACATATGGATTCAATGCCCTCAAAAACCTCTAGGACACTTCGAAGAGCAATCACACAAAAGAAAAATTTTGTTGTTCAATTAGATTGGACTACAGATGTTCAAAAATTTGAACAACAACTGTTCAATTAAATGAATAGAAAAACAACGGAAAAGAAAAAGGTGTTGTTCAATAGATTGAACAACAACTGTTCAATTAAATGAATAGTAAAACAACGCAAAAGAAAAAGGTGTTGTTCAATAGATTGAACAACAACTGTTCAATAGATTGAACAACAGCTATTCAATAATTTGAACAAAAAAACAATCGAAAAGAAAGAAAGTGTTGTTCAATAGATTGAACAACAATTGTTCAATTAAATGAAGAAAAAAGTTAACGAAAAAAGTGATGTTCAATAGATTGAACAACGAAATGACGGAAAGAAAGAAAGTGTTGTTCAATAGATTGAACAATAGTTGTTCAATAGATTGAACAACAGTTGTTCAATAAATTGAACAACAATTGTTCAATAAATTGAACAGTAGTTGTTCAATAAATTGAACAACAACACAATGCAGGGAAAGAAAGTGTTGTTCAATAGATTGAACAACAGAACGATAAAAAAACAAGAAAGTGTTGTTCAATAGATTAAACAACAACTGTTCAATAAATTGAACAACAAAACAATGAAAAATAAAAGAAAGTGCTATTCAATAGATTGAACAATAGTTGTTCAATAGATTGAACAACAAAATGGCAAAAAGCAAGAAAGTGTTATTCAATAAATTGAATAGCCAAACAAGCAGAGAGAAAAAAAAAAGGAAAAGAAATCAAATAAGCAATCATATTTACATATTTTACAAAGAAGAAATAAAGTTTATCAAGATGGAGCTGCCGAACGATTTCCTTTTGCAACTAAAACTTGCATGGTGGGGTCCTCACGCATCTGCTGATGGAAAGGTTCTTTGGTAAGTGGCTTCTGGTAGACGCACACCCGATGCCCATTTGCTTTAAAATAAGAACCAAACCCATCAATGGTGGCCAACGTAAGAGTACCATTGTCATGTACTTGCTTTATTTCATAGGGGCCTAATCATCTAGTCTGTAGTTTTCCAGGGAAGTCTTGGAACCTAGAATCATAAAGAAGTTCCCAATCGCCCTCATGAAATGTCCTTTTCTTAATCAAGGAATCATGCCATTTGGCTCTTTGCTGTTGAATAAGTGTCATACTCTGTAGAGTCAGTAGTCGAATTTCATCTAATTCGTTCATCTGCTGTAACTTATTAACCCGGGCTTCAGTTAAATCCAATCCTATTTCGTGGGTTGTCTTTAGTGTTTGTATCTCAAATTCTATGGGAAAAATGGTTTCCTTACCAAATACCAGTTGATACGATGAGTATCTAGTAGTGTTTCTCTAAGTTGTATGATATGCCCACAAGGCCTCTAGCAGTCAAGTAATCCAGTCTCGTCGATGTGATGAGACAGTGTTTGTTAGAATAGCTTCGATAACTTTGTTGGTGCTGTCCACCTGCGCGTTCGCCTACAAGTGATACAGAGAGGTAATTTTGTGTGTGATGTGATGATATTTCAGTGTAGTAGAAATTGTGGCCCCCCATTAGTAATTACTTCTCTGGGTAAGCCATACTACACAAAAATTTCGAAAAGAAAATTAATAACAGTTTCCTCTATTGGTCTTGGTAACGCTACTGCTTCTACCCACTTAGTTACGTAATCCATTGCAACCAATATATACTTTTTCTAGTTGGATGGTGGTTTGAACGGCCCAACGAACTCTAATGCCAAATGCTCAAAGGGTTCTATCACCAGTTGTGGATGGAGGGGCATCTCATCAGATTGGCCAGGGCGACCCATCCTTTGGCAACTATTGTATGCTTGGACAAATTTATTAGAATATTTAAAAATAGTGGGCCAATAGTAGCGCATTTGTAGAATTTTATGTCTAGTTTTGTGGTCTGTAAAGTGTCTACCGCAAGGTCCATCATGGAAAGCTTTTAAAATATCATAAACTTCATCCTCCTTGATGCGTCTACGGATGTGCATATTAGCTCTTGTGTGGAAAAGGTATCCTCTGATCCAGGAGAAATGAGTGCTACACTGCACAATCAATTTCCTTTCTCTGGATGTCAGATGTTTGGGCAATTTTCCCACTGTTAAGTAATTTGCTATGTCTACATACTATGCATTTTTACGACTACAACATACAAATGTTCATTCAGGAACTGATCTTTTACAACCGCTGTATCGTTTGTTCTTGGAACTCAGGAGAGGAAGTCTGCCACGAGGTGCTTCTTCCTTGGTCGATCCTTTATAGTTATGTCAAATTCCTGCAAACCTAGTAACCATTGGGTCACTCTTCCATTTGTAATGGATTTATTGGCTAAATATTTGATAGCAGAGTGATCAGTATACAGAACTACAGGGTATCGAACTATATAGTGTCTAAATTTGTTGATAACATAAATACCAACTAGAAACTCTTTTTCTGTTACTGTGTAATTTAACTCAGTAGGAGTTAAATTTTTGCTGATGTAATATATATCATAGAGTTTCTTGTCTTCTTCTTGACCAAGAACAACTCTGATAGATGTATCTGATGCATCCGATGAAATCTGAAAAAGGTATATCCCAATTCGAGCCTTGTAATACTGGTGTTGTCAATACTAATTGTTTCAGATCTGTAAAGGCAGTGTCACATCTATCAGTCCATATAAAACAAACATTTCCTGTCAACACATATAAAGGTGTATCAATCTGTGAAAAGTTCTTTATAGATCTACAACAGTATCCAGCAAATCCCAAAAAAACTACGTACCTCTGTTTGAATGAAAGGAGTAGCTAATAAGAGGATTACCTGTATCTTTGCTAGATCTACCTGAATTCCAGCTACTGAAATTTGATGACCCAAAATCAGTCCTTTTGTCATCATCATATGACATTTGTCATGGCTTAAGCATAGCTTAGTAGAAATACATCGATCTAGGACTTTCTCCAATGTTTGTAATGCTTGATCAAAGTCATCTCCATAGGGTGTGAAATCATCCATGTACACCTCCAATCCTTCATTTATAAAGTCTGCAAAGATACTGAGTATGGCTCTTTGGAATGCAGCAGGTGCATTACACAATCTGAAAGGCAATACCCTGTAAGAAAATGTTCCCCAATGGCAGGTGAAAGTAGTTTTGTCCCGGTCTTTAAGGGAAATTTGGATTTGGTTGTAGCCACTGAAGTCATCCATGAAAGAGAAGAATTTCTTTCCTACTAATGTATCTAGGACCTGATCGATAAATGGAAGGGGAAAATGGTCTTTTTGAGTTGCTTTGTTGAGTTCTCTGTAGTTAACGCATATCCACCATTTTCCATTCTTTTTAGTGTCAATACTAATGGAGAAACCCATTTACTGTTAGATATAGGATAGATAAAATTCACATCTAATAGTTTTTGAAGTTGTTCTTTCACAATATCCTTTAGATGAGGATTTAATCTACGCTATGGCTATCGAATGGGTCTTGCAACTTTTTCAGTGTAGATGTGGTGTATGCAAAACTGAGGGTCAATTCCTTTCATGTCTGGGTAATCCCATGCAAAAGCCCCTTTATATTTCCTAAGGACTTGGATATGTTTCTGTTGCTGGTCATTACTCAGATTACTGTTAATGTTCAGGATTTTCCCTTGCTCGATTTTGATAGGTTTGGTATAATAGACAGTGGTTGTTGGTATTGGTTGGTCATTAATGTCTCTCAAGGAATCTTCTTCAAACTCATTATCAAGGACTACTTCAATCATGTGACATCTCAAATCAGAGACTGTAGCAGGGTGATTAATAAAGGTGTTAATGACATCGTCTTTTGTTTGGTTTTTGAATTCAAACGTATCTGCCACAGTCAATGGTGAACGAATATTCTCTTTTAAATTTGCTACTGGTTGTTTCCTAGTTTTTACAATGGTTAGGCTTGGCTGAGCAAGAGGGTAAAAAGCTAAATTTTTTACATCATTTCCTTTGGTTATGGTCATACATCCTGTTCGACAACCTATATAAGCATCAACTGTTGCTATCCAAGGCCTTCCTAGTATTAAGGGGTGTCCATCTAGCCAATTTATGGGGTTAATAATAAAAAATCTGCCGGATATTCCCATGAGTCCACATAAACAATCCCATCTTGTAATGTTCCTTCTAGCCTAATTACTGAATGGTCAGCTAATTCCAGTAAGGTAGTGGTTGGTTCTAAGGCTGTGATGCCAAGCACTTCGAAAGTTTCTGTTGTAAGAATATTAATGGCTACCCCTAAATCAACTAAAGCATTGGGAAAAGAGTGAGTACTTATTTGTACTGTGACAATGGGATCTCCCCGGTCTTCGTATTTTACAGGTGTCTCTTTGCCTGGTAATAAGTCAAACAAAGCTCCGACGACATGTACAGTTTGTGTTATTTTTGTTTTCCTCACAAACATCTTTGCACACAATTCTTTAATTGTTTTAGCATATATCAAAATGTCTAGAATGGTCTGGAGGAGGGGTATTTTTATACAATTTTTTTTGAGTTCACCCAGAAGATCAAAGTCAGGATATTCAATTGGTCGAGGTATTATCAATCTTTCAGGGAATGGGGAGAAGTAGTTATAATTTTCTCGTGATTTTTCTACCTGACTGTATCTCCTCCCTATTTTATTTGTTGGTCATCTACAATCAAAGGCTTATTCAGATGCATTTCTTTGACCTCAGGTTGCAGATTTTTGTCCTCATCTGGAGAAATTATGCGACCAAATATTAATTTAAGTTCATTACATTCTCTAATCTCAATTTTAGGGTTCAGACTTTCAATAATTTGGATTGACTGGATTGGTCTATTGTTAGGATTTGGGTTGGGTTGAGCTGGGAGTTGTGGTCGTATATTAGGTTGAGGATTTTGCTACAACGTATAAGGTGCTGGTAAGGTTGGTTGAGGCAAAAGAACTGTTCCCATAGGCTAGTTTACGGATCGTTGCCAATTTGGTTGCCAGTTCTGATTTTGCAAGGTAGAAGGAGACCATTGAGAGGGATAGGGGGTGTTCTTCCAGAAAGGTGGAGGGTAAGAGGAACTTGGCCAATTATTATTTGATTGGCTAGGCCATGGTGGCATAGAAAATGCTTGAGGTGGCAATGTAGAGAAAGGTGGCTGGTTCTGCCATGCTGCTCCTGAATACTGCTGATAACTAAATTGTGAAGAAGGAAAGAACGAAGATGGTTCTGTAGGCATACCTTTGGGACGTGTTTGCCACTGACGGTGCTGGTTCATCAGATATACTAGTTCCACTTCCTCTTCTGCTTCCTTGAAGACTTCCTTTAATCCAGGAAGGGATGGGAAGCTTTCCATAGTGTGATCCTTAGTGCAAATGGCACATGCTTGAATCGTATCTAACAGACATTCTCTATGATTGTGTTTCTTTCTGCAGCATGGACAAAAAATTGCTAGATTATGTTCTGCTTTGGCCTGCTTTTATTTGGTTGCATGATATCCAATTGTGTGGTCAGGGTCCCCAGGATATCAGTCTTGAAATCTTCTAGTATATTATCGATTTCAACTCGTGTAATGCTTACTCCTAAGGCTTTGTTGTCTCTGGTGATCAGATCACGCCTGATTGTTTGAGCCTTGTACTGCCTCTAGAGCACCTGATACACAATTGTATAATATTATCATAATCCTCTTGATAAATATCACCCTTCCCTATTAAATTTAATGTTTCTACCCATTGGTCTTTCATACCTTTAATCGTTGCATTTTTAAGAATTTTAGGAGGTAAATTTGGATAAGGAGATCTCTGCAGGTTATATTGAAAACGTTCTACATATTCTTCAAGAGTCTCATTAGTCTTAGCTACCATTTGAAATATTTCAGCCTTCAGTTCCCTAGTTCGACAATAATCTTGGTATTTCTTTATAAAGGTTGTTTTCATTTGGTCCCAGTCATTAATAGTACCTCCATTAAGCCCCATAAACCAATTCAAAGATGCTCCCTTCAGAGTAGAGGGGAACAACTTCAGTTTTTGGGGGTCGGTAGGGTAATCCTACCCCCTACATAAAACATCGAATTCGAAAAGGAATGCATCTGGATCCTTTGAAGTTAACCCATGGAAGGTAGGAATATTGTGTAATGGTATAGCTTTCTTGGGGGCATTGACAACTGTATCAACAATAGGGTATTGCAATGTGGAGGTCTGAGGCTGTTGCATATTGGCCATTTGATAAAAAATATGCCAATATTCTTTAGGGACTTCTGGAGCTGGATCTCTATTTCTGGGGGAGTCAGAAGAGACTTTTAAAATAATTTTAACAACACTACCTTGTTCCAGAATACTGGGTGTCCTCTGTTCAACTATTACTTCAGGAGATTTGGGTTCTCATGAATTAATCTTTCAACACTACCTGTTTCTCCTTCTCCTTCACGGAGGTTGCAAGAATTACCTTCTTGTAAAGGGCTAAACTACAAATTTTCAGTGTTCTGAAAGCTCTGTTTAGACCCTTTAGTGTTGCTGTGAATCTCAGTGTCAACTGCAGATGGTGATCTTGCGGCTTGAAGGGTTATAGTAGGATTTCTTGTAGAAACGATTCGGGGTCCTACTGATGACTGAGACTCGACTTTCCTTATGATTTCGTCGATAAAGGTTGATCAACCAAGGGGCACCGATCCCTTAGATTTTTCAAATCCGGGGAGAGGAATTAAATCTTTTTCTATTCTTTTCTTCTTAGTCATTCACTCAGAAATTCAAACATTTATTTCTACTTCAATTCCTACGCAATTTTGCTGAAAAGAGGGTGAGGGAGCAAGAACTTTAATTACTCGTACACAGGTTCTTACCTTCTGGTTTTAGTACCTAGTTCTTTTATAACAAGAACATATCAAACATCTATTCCTACGCAATTGTGCTGAAAATCGGACGAGGGAGCAAGCATTTTACTTACTCGTATGTAGGTTCTTACCTTTCATTTTTAATACCCAGTTCTTTCACACACACAAACATAAAACACACATCACCTTCTGTGAAATGGAAACACTCTCCTCGGCAACGATGCCAAAATTTTGGGTGCAAGTAAGGTGTCTTTTAGAACTCTTAAATGCCTCACATTAATTATCAACTTGGGTAAGTCTTTTTGTTTCAAGAGTGTACACAATATGTGCAAGTGACATAAATCGTTGAATCTACAAAGAGTAATGCTTTAAAATAACTTATTAATTTCAATACAAGACTAAACAGATCAAACCATAAACTACCAACTTATAACTTCAAGGAAATTAACTTATTCAAACATCAAAACTTAGTCTTAATCAAAATCACAATATAATCTTAATTGAAAGTTCTAACTGCAATTACATCAACCGAGTGCACCGTAATGATATCAGGGCTTCTTTAGCTGAATCTAGGTTCATGCATAAAAGTAATATATCTGGTATAATCAATAAAATACTAGCATTCCATTAACAATAAATGATTCTTAATCAACTCAATCCACGATATTAAATAAATGAGATAATGAATAGGAATAAGAACCAATGCAATGAACATACAAACTCAACACTAGTGAAATTAAATCAATCATAAGACTATAAAATAGAGTAGTTAAACTACAGAAAGGTAAACTATAAAACAGGGAACAAAAATGAAATCCACCACTGACCGGGCCCAAGCCGCTAGTGATCATTGGTTGATTACTTTAGAATCTCATAAATGAACAGCAAAGCGACTTATATATTATTCATCAAATCAAAATGTCATTACAACACACCATCTTTCATAATAACGCTTTGTATATTAAAATTACAACTGAAGTAAACGACTAAGAAGATCTCCTTTATTCTATGCGTCTTTACCCTTCTTATAGCCAAAGAGAACAAAGAGATAAATGTAATTCCTCAGGATTAGGAGATCCTAAGGAATTTCACAAATAAATGCTATTATCAGATAGTCTTTCTATCTTGCGCTGATCCTCCTGATCTGCTTCTTGTTTTGACCGCACAAGCCATGCGTTGTTTCCTTTGTTTAGCTTTTGCTGTTCAATATTTTGAACAACAACTGTTCCCTTCACCAATTTCTGCATAATAAATAACGAAAATTAGTTTTTTAGTCAAATCTCATAAAAAACAGTTGCATTAATTTTCTATTGAAATATTATCAAAACCTTATTACGTCATGGAACAAAATTCATAAAAAGGAGGAAAAAGATAGTGTAATCAAGGGTAAATTTATCCCTGTTGCACGGTCCAACACTCTGCAGTGTTATTCGTGCACTTGAATTCTAAGTGACTAGTGATCAATTGTTTTCTCTGCAGTGGGTGTATTAAAACACAACTAGCTCCAAAGCCTTCCCATGTCTTGGACCATCAAAGTACATAGTCCACATTTCATATGTAAAGGGACTGCTAATTGCACTAGTACTACTAATACTACTACTAACTGTACAAAGTTCATTATTTCCAGTTGGACATGGAAGGATATCCAACTGTGTGTCTGGTGGAACTCGAGATGGCTCTGCAAGATAACACCCCAACTGTGTTTTCAGAAAATAATTTCCAAATAGTAGTTCCATGAAAGCCATTGGCTTGTTATGTCCCTTTAAGGGAGTCACCATGTGCTTCATATATCTCTCTTACTCTACCCAGATCTAATTGTTGTTGCCTCTGTATGGAAGCGAGAGGTGTGACCAGTTTATGGCAAAGTATCCTTGAAGCTTACTTGACCAGTCTCTGCTCAGTAACACTCTGAATGTTTCTAGAATTTTCACAGTTACTATGCTAATACATTGGTGAACTCATCCGTTAGAGGATAATCGGATGATGAAATCCATGAGTTCACCAATTTCCTGAACATGAGTTATGTCCATCTGAATAATATATGCTTCTGTCTTTTGTAATTTAGCATTGATATTCTTGGCCACAGATATTGGCATGACATTCACTGTGCACCAAAAGATGCCAAGCAATTGTGTACATTGAAATTGAAGATTTTGAATGTTAACAATAATTGTGGGAAAAGTGCGTTTGCATCCATTGTGAGTGAATTGAGTACATATACAAGAGTGTTAGAAGACTTACTAGATCGCTTGTCCAATGGGGTGGTATTACCTGAAGAGGTTTTCCTGAGTGCCTGTAGAAGGATGTCCCGCTGGCTCGTGATCTTTGTAAGTACGAACATGGAATTTTTTGCATGAACCTTCTCCATATCATCTACAATGTTGTAATCCATGGTGGGTAGACTGACCAAGGTGTTCAAGGATGGAACTTGGTTTTTGGTTTGCATTGAGTTAGCTGGTGGATTGAGTTTTCTTGATAGATTTGATTTCAAATTTTGCTTCGGAAGCTCAATCATAGTAGTCGGCACTTGGCTTCTTAAATTGTTTTGGTTGCTCTGTTTCTGGGTCAGACCATCACTTAGAGGATGCTTATCGGAAGTACTTGTTTGGGATGCGAGAATGCAATGATACATGTTTACTGCATGCCTAATGCCTGAAGCTTCGTCGGCTGCAACAAATTATTCCTTCTCTTCATTGGGCTTAGCTTGCTCCTTAACTAGCTCAACACAAGAGAGTGATGGAATGGTATCTACGAAGCAAGGGGAGTGTGCAGTGTAATTATGTCAAGTTTCTTCTACTGCAAAGGGGGAGAGAAAAGTGAGCCTCGAATTGAGAGGTAATAGTATCACCCAGGAAGAGACACACATGAACCAAAAGGACCTGTCTAACATCCAACAGAATAGTCCACAACATATGCGATAGTAATTACAACCAACAAACAAGGGAAGATCTCTCCACATCGTATGTTATGGTCATTATAACCAATAAACAAGGAAAGATTTGTCTAGTACCCTATGGAATAGTCCACAAGTATGAGACAACGATAACAACCATTACAACACATTCTCAACATGATAAGCACTAAAATAACCCAAATAGTTGAAGTATCTTAATACATGTGAAAGCAAACGTGAAATCCAAATGTCCACAAAATATTCTTACAAACATTCATAGCCCATGTATGAAGAACATGTTGGCTTGAAAAGACTTCTGTTATTAAGAAAAGTTCCAAGACACATATTTACATTGTACATCACTAGCCCTAGTTGTGGGACATTGGAGCCACTCCTTACTCCTCAAAGAACTAGCTGATCTCTCTAATGCCTTGCGGGAGGAGCTAAGGTGAAAAGTTCGGGACTCATACAATGAGGGGCTATATATAACCAAGGGGTGATGCTTCCCCCTTATGACTCTTTGACTACCCTCATGACTGTTCAACTTCCTATGACTTTTCAACTTACGAGACTCTTCATATTCATGTGTGTCCTTTGGACTTCCACTTTACAATACATTTGATTACAATATACATGGTCCACACTAGTGATGTGGCATATGACAACTCGTGACATGACTTGACATGATACTTCTGACATGGACTAGCTTGATGATTTGGCAATGTCAAGTCACTTGTGCTGCTGAGTGCTAGATGTGTTCTTGGACATGATTTATCTTCTCCTCCATATAATGTGATGATCTAGTGTCTTCAATGATCTTCGGTCTTGGAAGATGGTTACAACCTTGTGTCCCTTTTCTTGCTCTTGATAGGTCCACTTGTAAGTTCAACTATAAATGTGTCTTTAGGCATGCTTCCCTCCTTATTATCCTTCTTCATCATCTCTCCATGACTTGATAGTGTACTTGTTCCTACAATTCACTCATGACGGGATGACATCAATCCGAAAATTCCCTAGTATAAGATGATGCATTTTTATCCATGAACTGAGCCCGGGACAAGTCACAAACTGGGAGGAAGGGCTCAATACCTTCACATTGCGGAGTTCCAACTAACAAGGAGAGAGCTTTATCATTGAGATTGTGTAGAGTGTAACTCAAGCTTGACTGTGGAACATTCCTACACAATCCTCACTATGGAGAAAAATTGTGTAGTGCTCACTGAGGGTCAGGTTGTGCAATTCAATCATGCAATGGCTGGTGCAAGATGAGTCATTGGGAGGATAGTTCTGTGCAGTTTTGAGATGGAAGGGGGACTCGGCAGCTGAGAGGCCTAAATGGAAAATCTGTGTTGTTTCTGGGGGCAGTGAGCTTCGACTGAAGGAAGGGAACTGGAGGACACATTTGCATAGTTTTGGAGGCCAAGATAGGTTGTACTCTCTGCACATTGTGCAGTTCTAACAGGCAAGGGAAAATATTGAGGGTTGAAGGTGCGAAGTGTGTAGTTCAAGGAGGACTGAGAGGCACAACTATGCAATTCTAGAGGTTAAGGGAGGTTGTTTGACTCTGGAATTGTGCAGAAACATATCCCTAGAGGACAATGAATACACACTATGTAGTTCCAGGAAGTAAGGTCACATCAATGAGGGCCGAGACTATGCAATGCGCAACCCATCTAGGGCCCGCTGAAGCTAAGTTTCCCAGTTAGGGTTTTTTTTCAAAAATGGCTAAGTGTGGGAAGGGAGTTGGACTTGTGATGAACTTGATTCATGATCACACACTTAACATATTTTTTTGACACAACAACATATATCATCAAAACAAACAAACAAAGAATTCCCCTTTGTGTGACTGTCTCGTGACAAGATGTGATAAGTGTGACACTTAATATAGACTTTGGGATGACTGTGACGAAACTTGTACGACAACATTCAAGACTTTGTGTATGAGTGTGATAGATGTTTATATGATTAGGAAAACTCATTTATATGAAAATTGACCTTTGAAACCACCAGAAAAGGCTTGTAAACATTACATAACAGCATATCATGCCAAAATACAACAAATAATCCAACAAGCAAAAGGGGCAAAAGTTTTCAAGAAAGCTCATGGGATGAGCTTGAGTGTCTGGAACAATCAAGGAAAATACCAAGGAAGGCTCTGAAATTTGAGTGCAAGCCAAAATTTTGGAGGGTGTTGCAGCAACTAAAACACTACCTAATATGCATCTCCGAAGCCTTGGAGTTTCACTCCATCTATTTGCATGTACCATAAACCAAAATCTTTTGTGCCTCTAAGGTATCTAAGAACATGCTTTTATACTTTATAGTGAAGCTTGGTAGGCTCTATCATAAAATTATTGAGCTAATTATCTACAAAAAAAATATTGGGCCTTGTGTTCACCAAGTACATCAAGGACCCCACCAACTATCTGTAGATAGTTGCATATACTGCCCATCCTATAGAAGCATCTTGTTTCCTCTAGTTAGTATCTAGAGGAGTATCCATGGGATTACAATCTCAAATACGGAATATTTGAAGGATTTCATAGGTATACTTCCCTTGACCAAAAAATAGCTCTCCATGTCCCTGCAACACCTGCAAACCAAGGAAGTAGTGCATAAAACCCATATCCTTCATCTCAAACTCTCTTGCAAGGTCCTCCTTGCAAGACTAGATCAACCTCTCATCTCCTGTCAGTATCAAATCATATACGTATAGGACTAAGATGACTAGACTGCCCTATGTTAGAGTTAGTCCTTTGGCCTTCCTACAATGATCAAAATGGGCCTCTTACTAGGTTTGGTTTGGTTAGATATTTTGCACATGGTCTTAAGCACAAAACATGTCATAATTGCTTCCATCAGAAGCCACTCGGAAAGATATTTTCAACGGTATATCACACTCCAAAAATCGGCTCCCACATCAGAAGATATGGTCAAATGAAGGTCGATGCTCATTTCATGGGATGTCTACTTTCCCAACCAGCTATTGTTTAAATTGGGAAGCAACAAAGTACTTGTATGCAGTGATAACATCTCGCCTAGAAATGCTTTTGAAACTGTATACAGAAGGGCTTGTTGTGCAAAGAAGATGATCAAGGTTGCTTCAGTGTTGCAAGGTTACTAGTGCATGAGAATATGTCAGTTTCATGAAAGCAATTATGTTGCACAACATTTGAATGTTTATCAATCATAAAGGCTATCATAAACATTTTTTATTATCTCATCAAGAAATAATGAGTAGCATGGCTGGATTGTTATAGATAAGGAGAGAACATAGCATTTGAGGTCTATTGCCATGTTGCTAATAGATCAAATGTGGAGGGACCAAGGTTGCAAAAGGCAATGCCAAATGAAGGTAAACAATTGGTACTGGGTCTAAGTCCTGTTCAAAACTCTTTTCAGAGACTCTCTAGATTGGTGCTCCTGTTAGGTGTCCAGAAACAACTTGATTGGTTCAAACAACGAAGGGAAGATGCAAATTCTTCTTTGAAAGAGGATGATTTTGATTTGATAATATCATCGCTACAAGCTCTTGAAATCCATGAAGGGGCGGATGGAGTAACCTTCAAACCATCTCCCGATGTAGATAAAATCTCTTCTAAGGTTATCAAGAAGAAATCAAATGAAAACAAAGAATCAAGAAAAGCAGAATATATACAATGGTACAAAGTGCCCAATTTACCTGCATATGTTCCTTTTGGCCAGCTATGATTGTTGTAAAATTTATCAGTTGAACCATTATCTGCTTTAGAGTATGCTACACGAACTTCGGCATTTGCAGGGTTGACAAGAGGAATCACGGTGGGAGTATGCTATGGGCGACAAAGCGATGACCTTCCAACTCCAGATAAAGTAACTAGTGAAGTCAATACCTCTCAAAAACATAATAATCTATAACTCCAATGTGTAGGTCCTTCAACGTTTGCCCGCACTGGCATTGAGCTCATTATTGGGATACCCAATTTAGATTTGCTTGGATTTTCACAGTATCAGACCATGACAAACACATGGGTTACTAACAATCTATTGCCATACTACCCTGCCACCATGATAAAATATATAGTTGTAGGAATGAAAGTGACTGAGAGCATAATTAATGTTACATCCCTTGTCGTTCCTGAAATGCACAATATACAAACAACTCTAAAAAAAAAAACCTGGACTCAACCAAAAAATTAAGGTCTCTAGCACCCACGCACTTAGTATACTTTCTAGATAATTTCCACCCTATGCAAGGGAATTTGACAGTAAATATGCATTTTTCCTCAACCCCTTGTTGCAGTTTCTTGCTCAGACACAATCTCCCTTTATGATCAGGTCCATACTATGCCTACAGAGATTCCCCTTGCAAGGTGTTCTTGGAATATGCTTTATTCAGACCTAATGATGGTGTCATTGACAAAAACACGGGTCTTGTGTATACGAATATGTTTGATGCACAGCTCTCAGGTATAATTTGTCAAAAAAATCAGAAAATCAAATGATAGAATGTTTCCAATTTCAAAATCGATTCAGGTTGACTTTCATGTAGCTAGGTTATTTTGTAGCGCTAGAGATTTTGGATGGTTTCGTAGTGCCAGCTTTGCCAATGACATAATTTGTGCTTAAGAACTCAAGGCTAAAGAATCCAGATATTAGGGAGCACCGATTTTACTCTTCTGTGAAAGGAAAAGGGCGCTCTGTTGAGGTTTTTGCTCCTTGGTGGTCATGTGAGAGCATCTCTCACGTTCAACAGTAGATATATGTGCGTAAATCTCAATTTTTGAGGATCATGATTTCAGGAGTTCCATAACTCGACAGAAATTTGAAGAGATTTGTGGGTATCTGTTTGAGGGGGCACTTTTACCCGTAAATAAAATTCTTAAGCATTCTGGCTTAAAGGTGGAAGACCATAACTCACATGCCAAAATTGTAGGCATTGAAACTTGCATATTGGTTCCAAGGATTCTTGTTTTTCTTGCCATGCTTACGATGAGAGCCGAAGGCCTAGCTCAGTGCCCTTGCATCCACAACACACACAAGATCAAGAAATCGAAATCTAAATCCAATCTAGCTGTGGTGCTGCGCTTTTAGTTGTGGCATTGCGCTCTTGAATATGGCGCTATGATTTTAGCTGTGGCACTGCACTTCTGGAGTGTGGAACTATGTGATACGGTTACACCTAGGAAACAAACAGAAGAAAAGGTTGCACAATTAGTTTTCTAAAAACAATCATTATCATGATATCCAATTCTTATATTTCATTGCCAAATTTCCAAGCCGCTCATGCTGCATATTATAAGTCATAATACACAGGTCAAAGCCTAGCAACTGAGTCTAGTGCCAAGCCCATGAAAATGTTAAAAGAGGCACTAAAAAAAAATGTTGAATCCAGGTGTCTGATTGATTAAAATGACAGAGGATTTCATTCCATCGTGTTAAATATTTGATAAAGGATTACATTATTAACAGGTGGAGGCCAGTTGTTTAATTATATGTCTCAGTGAAAGCATAATTTTGCTTGAAGGATTGAAAAACCAGAATGCACAGTGTTGGAGATAGCTGAAAAGATAGGGGATAGTTCAATTTATGAGGTACTTGTGATGGAATTTTTGAGTTTATCTCTAGTCAAGCGGTGGTTGATATGGTTGACAAATTCAATGATCCTCACAACGCTGGTGCTAAAATTGTTAATGAATGGCTGGAGTACGACATTTGCAGTGATGACATTATAGTTATTGTTGTACAAGTTAATAGTTCATAGAATTCTCGGTACAAATGGCAGTCAAAGAACATCCAAGGAGGAACAACAACAACAGGTTGATCAAACAACTCCAGGATTGGTGCAGGCATGTGTGAGGTGGCAGTCAAAGGGAAGATTAGTGTGGAATATAGTTCCACACTTAAAGGATCAGATACAATGATATTAATCCACTTGGAAAACCTTCACTTAATTTGGGTTTTCAAAAACTATTTCTCATGGTTCTTGAGATAGTTTGGGGTTTTAGTGGCAAATTAATTAGTCATATTGTCTAGTTTATAGTATTGTTTTAATATAGGATTGTTTAGTTTATAACACTGTTTTATGATAGGATTTTATTGTTAATTGTATTTTTTATTTTCTATTTCCTATGTTGAGGAAATAAAAATAGATTTGTAATTTAGTATATATAGGATTATTTTTAAAAGATAGAGGTTCGATTTTTGCAACAGGAAAAGGCATTTCAACTGTGTAAAGTTTCATTGAATATCATAATAAAGCAGTTTTTGCCCTTTAGGCCTGGGATCCATCACGGTGCTTAAATGTCCAGTATGTTTTTCTCATAAATTCGTTTATACATTATGTCTTTTATGCTATTTTGTGTTGCAGTTCTTTAAGTGAAATGTTTGGAATCCATCAATGCCATGATGCTTCTTTCATAATGATTATGTTGTTAAATGTGTCATTATATTTTTAGAATCCATCCCCTGATATATGCTCTATTGAGTAACCCTGTGCTTCTCTTTCATCTAAAGTTGTTGCTACAGATCCATCCCTTGTTTGATGCCTGCAGGACAACGAGCTTGCTCCCCTATTCTTCTCACATTCGCAATCTTTATCTGGCTGAACATTGCACTTACTTTTCCCTATGTTTTCTGATAGAAACTGGAATCGACTCCATAGCCCAAATGGTCTTTTCTCTTGCCGTTTTCAACCCAAAAAATTTCAAACAAAATCCCCGCACTGCATAGCTAGCCTAAGATTCAGTTATCGCAGCCACGTTTTGTTGGCAAGGAGAGAGCCCTCTTTGATATGGCAGGGCTAGATGCCATGTCAAAATCTTGGTCTATGGTTACCTCGGAATTTCCTCTTCTCAGCCTTGAGGTTCATTCTGAGTGCTAACATTTTGGCGCCGTTTCCGGGGACGAGGTGACAGATCTTCTCCGGGAAAGATCATTCAAGCTACAGATCTGATTGCTGATGGTGGACAATAGTCAGACACATATGAAGGTTGAAACCATCCACCTGATGACTCCATTGTTCAAGATCCCAAGCTTCAAAGTTCAGAGTGACTTCACTGCAAAAGAATCCAGATTTTAGAGCATTGATGGTAATCACCAATGACAGGGTATGTGGAACATCCTTTATCTGGGGAAATATTACTAACTTTAAGGAGTGAGTTAGCAAAATTTTATATTGATTAGAGTTTCTCAACATCAGTATTTCTTTGTTTGAAATCTAGCCGACTCACACCTGAAGATAAAAATTGTTTTCTTGGTTTAGTTGCTGAAAGATTAGAAAATGAAATTGAACTATTGAATGTTCAAATTGAATCATATGATTTCCAAGATCCTAAATAGTTCTTGGAAACTCTCCCTCCTCCCAAAGAAGAAAAGGTAAGGCTGCCCTTAGGTGGTTGGAATGAAGGATGTTTTGATTTATAGCAAGGATGTGACAATCTCCAGCCGAGAGCATATGTTAATGAGTTGGGACAAGAGATAGAATCTGTTTTTTATGATCCTATAGCTGCATATTTGGAATATTTTCTTAAGTTGAATGAAAAACCAAATTTCATTTTACAGAGCCAGAGGTACTATGTGTATATATTTCTCGTACCAATTATGTTCTGGTTCAAACACCATCAAATAACCACATCATTACAACAAATGCTTGATTGGTTGGTCTGGAATTAGAACATTGCTTGATTTACCTGCATATGTTCCTTTTGGTCAACTGCGCTTGTTATAAAAGTTATCAGTTGAACCATTATCTGCTTCAGAGTATGCTACTTGAACTTCGGCATTTGCAGGGTTGACAAGAGGAAGCACGGTGGGAGTTTGCTATGGGCGACAAATCGATGACCTTCCAACCCCAGATAAAGTAGCCCAACTAGTGAAGTCAATACCTCTCAAAAACATAATAATATATAACTCCAATGTGCAGGTCCTTCAATGTTTTCCCACAATGGCATTGAGCTCATTATTGGGATACCCAATTTAGATTTTCTTGGATTTTCACAGTATCAGAGCACGCTAGACACATGGGTTACTAATAATCTATTGCCATACTTCCTTGCCACCATGATAAAATATATAGCTGTAGGAATCGAAGTGACTGAGAGCACAATTAATGTTACATCCCTTGTCATTCTTGAAATGCGCAATGTACAGACAGCTCTAAAAAAAATGTTAGAGTTGACCAAAAAATTAAGGACTCTAGCACCCACACACTTAGTATACTTTCTAGATCATTTCCACCCTTTGCAGGAGCATTTGACAGTAAATATGTATTTTTCCTCAGCCCCTTGTTACAGTTTCTTGCTCAGACACAATCTCCCTTTATGATCAAATCCCTACTATGCCTACAGAGATTCCCCTCACAAGGTGTCGCTGGACTATGCTTTATTCAGACCTAACAATGGTGTCATTGACCAAAACACGGGTCTTATGTATTCGAATATGTTTGATGCGAAACTCTCAGGTATAGTTTGTAAAAGAATCAGAAAATCAAATGACAAAATGTTTCCACTTTCAAAATCGATTCATGTTGATTTTCATGTGGCTGGGTTATTTCGTAGTGCTAGAGGTTTTGGATGGTTTCATAGTGCCAGTTTTGTCAATGATAGAATTTGTGCTTAAGCACTCAAGGCTGAAGCATCCAGATATTGGGGAGCACCGCTTTTACCCTTCTGTGAAAGGACAAGGGTGCTCTCACATTCAATAGTAGATATATTTGCGGAAATCTCAATTTTTGAGGATCGTGATTTCAGGAGTGCCATAACTCGGTAGAAATTTGAAGAGATTTGTGGGGATCTGTTTGAGGGGGAACTTTTGCCTGTAAATAAAATTCTTAAATTTTCTAGCTTGAAGGTGGAAGACCATAACTCACATGCTAAAATTGCAGGCATTGAAGCTTGCGTATTTGTTCCAAGGATTCTTGTTTGCTTTGTCATGCTTAATATGAGAGCTGTAGGCCTAGCTTAGAGCCCCTGCATCCACAACACACATAAGGTCAAGAAATAAAAAGCTAAAGCCAATCTAGATGTGGTGTTGCGCTTTTAGCTGTGGCATTGCGCTCCTGGCTGTGCCACTGCGCTTTTAGCCGTGGTGTTGCGCTTCTGGAGTGTGGCCCTATGCGCATTGCTTACACCTGGGAAACAAACAAAAGCAAAGGTTGCACAGTTAGTTTTCTAACAACAACCATTATCATGAAATCCAATTCTTATATTTCATTGCCAAATCTCCAAGCCGCTCATGTTGCGTATTATAAGTCACAATACACAAGTCAAAGCCCAGCAACTGAGTCTAGTGCCAAGCCCATCAAAATGTTAAAAGAGGCACTGAATTTTTTTTTTTTGAATCCAAGTGTCTGATTGATTAAAATGACAGAGGATTTCATTCTATGGTGTTAAATATTTGATACAGGATTACATTATTAAAAAGTGGAGGCCAATTGTTTAAATACATGTCTTAGTGAAAGCGTAATTTTTGCTTGAAGGATTGAAAAACCAGAATGCATAGTGTTGGAGATAGCTAAAAACATAGGGGATAGTTCAATTTTTGAGGTGCTTGTGATGGAATTTTTGAGTTTATCTCCAGTCAAGCGGTGGTTGATATGGTTGACAAATTCAATGATCCTCGTGATGCTGGTGCTGAAATTGTTAATGAATGGTTGGAGTATGACATTTGTAGTAATGACATTAGAGTTATTGTTGTACACGTTAATAGTTCACAGAATTCTGGGTACAAATGGAAGTCAGAGAACATCCAAGGAGGAACGAGAATAGCAGGTTGATAAAACAACTCCAGGATTGGTGCAGCCAGGTGCGAGGTGGTAGTCAAATGGAAGATTTTGTGGAATATGGTTCCACACTTAGAGGAGTAGATACAGTGATATTAATCCACTTTGCAAACCTTCACTTAATTTGGGTTTTCAAAATCTATTTCTCATTGTTCTCGAGATAGTTTTGGTTTTTAGTGGCAAATTAATTAGTCATATTGCCTAGTTTATAGTATTGTTTTAATATAGGATTGTTTAGTTTATAATAATGTTTTATGATAGGATTTTATTATTAATTGTATTTTTTATTTTTTATTTCCTATGTTAAGGAAATAAAAATAGATTTGTAATTTAGTATATATAGGATTATTTTTAAAAGATAGAGGTTTGATTTTTGCAACAGGAAGAGCCATTTGGAGTGTGTAAAGTTTTATTGAATATCATAATAAAGAAGTTTTTTCCCTTTAAGCCTGGGATCCATCACAGTGCTTAAATGTCCAGTATGTTTTTCTCATAAATTCATTTATACATTATGTCTTTTATGCTATTTTGTGTTGCAACATTCTCTAAGTGAAATGTTTGGAATCCATCAATGCCATAATGCTCCTTTCATAATGATTATGTTGTTAAATGTGTGGTTATATTTTCAAAATACATCCCCTGATAGATGCTCTATTGAGTAACCTTGTGCTTCTCTTTCGTCTAAAGTTGCTATTGTAGATCCATCCCTTGTTTGATGCCTGCAGGGCAGCGGGCTTTCTCCCCTATTCTTCTCACATTTGCAATCTTTATCTTGCTGAACATTGCACTTACTTTGCCCCAAGTTTTCCTGCAGAAACTGGCATTGACTCCATAGCCCAAATGGTCTTTTCTCTTGCTGTTTTCAACCCAAAAAATTTCAAACACAATCCCCACACTCCATAGAGAGCCTAAGATTCAGTTATCGCAACCACGCTTTGTTGGCAAAGATAGAGCCCTCTCTAGTCTAGCAAGGCTAGATGCTAGATCAAAAGCTTGGTCTGTGGTTACCTGGGAATTGCCTATTCTCAGCCTTGAGGTTCATTCTGAGTGCTAACACCATAAACCAAAATGTATTAGATATTGGCATCTTCCTCACTCTTAGTGAAATCCAATCCACTAAGATAGGAATCTATATGAGTGTACTAAGCACAAGGTGCTTGCTTGAGACCATAAAGGGGTATCCTGAGTCTACACACATGTGTCTCTCTATCAAATCTCTCAAATCCCTTAGGATTCTCAACGTAGATCTATTTCTCAAACACTCCATTGAGGAAGGCAGTCTTACAAACATCCATTTGGTAGATCTTCCACCCCATATATGTTGCCATTGCAAGTATGGCCTACTGGATGAGTATCTTTCCACAAGAGAAAAAGTATCCTCATAATCAACTCCCTCCACTCATACTTCTCAACACTTCCATCAGCTACATGTTTCACTTCCTGGAGCCTATTAGGTTCCTATTATAATAGGATTCAAAATTTTGAATTGCCTATGGTTAGTCTTGTAATACTGTACATACTTTTTCTTTCTGCAAAATGTTTTCCATATTAAAAATTAAAAAATGTAAAGAGGGTATGTCCTAAAAGAATAATCAAAGGACAAAAATAAAGGAAAAAAGATAAAAAAAAAGAAGTGAAAAATATGAACCCCAAAAACAAATAAAACAGATCATGAAAGTGTGCAAATTCAAATGCCACTACTTTTTACTTTACTATGCAAAATAAGGTTGTGTGTAGCTTGTCAGAAATGCCATAATCCATGATGGTCAAATATCTTAATCTTGACTTGTTCATGCTTTAAATTTCATGTTGATAGATAGAGAATAAAATCTAGCCAAACTATTTAACCATGGCAGATCAGTAGTTAGGTAGAGAATAAAAATGAGCTCATCAATTTAATATTAGCCATTGAAAGTTATAAGGTTAGAATTAGATAGTTTTCTTGTCAAAAGAAAAGGAAGTAAAGGGTCAGCAATCTCAAATGCACCCAATAAATGAAGAGAAAATGTTAGGATGAATAAAGGGTAGGTAGAAGAAAGGTTGCAAATGCACAAGGTTATTAAGTCAAAAGCACATTTATCATGTTTAATCCTATGTTTCATGTGCAAGAGGATTTATGAGAAAGAAAAGATATCCAGCTGTAGTTTTTAACCCCGTACAGAAATTACCTGCATACAAATTCTAAATCACAGGAAAAAATAAAAATGCGAGAGCATAACACATAAAACACATATACACAAAGATTTCCCACTGGATCCCAAAACCGGGACTACCAGCT
>APFE030413385.1:150222-174804 GCA_000404065.3 Pinus taeda | reverse complement strand
TTTTCATTATGTTCCTTTCAATGTTACAATACATATTTATACATGCCGAAGCATCCAATACCATGGTCCAAAAACCATTGCGTCCAGAAAACATGTGCGAAAATCATGCACAAAACCATAGGTGGGTCTGCCCAACCTAACATAGGGTCCAAAACCAAAATTTTCTGGGGCACCCCATAAAGTGGGGTTACGGGTAGCCCTCAAACCCCCTGTTAACTATGTGGAAAGAATATAACACAACCCAACACCACCAAGCTTGTTTAACTAATTTCCCCTCATTTCACTATACCCCCACATACTTATTTTCTAATTTCCCCATTATCCCTTCATTACCTATAAATACCCTTTTCCCTCATTTTGACCTTTACCCCTTGGTTTCACACATTCCTCTCGAAATTACCCTTCAAAAATCATCCCCCCTTCCCAAAAACCCCTTTCCCTAGTGTGAAACCCATTTCCCATTACAAATATTACTTCCCCCCTTTTATTAATTTCCCTATTTCCCTTCAAAACCCACAAAACCCCCTTATCCTAAGTTTTTATGCCCCCGCTTTATCTATTTAACTTCCCCGCTTCATATTTCCCTGATACCCGTTTTTTAACCCACCAACCCTTGGTGTAGTTAAAAAAACCCCACCAATAACCCGTGGTCCCACCTTATTTACCCGTTGCTTATATTAAACCTCGACATTATCCGCTAATTAATTACAATTATCTGTAATTAAATCCTGGGCCTTGCCAAATCACTTTCCTGATTCTATTCGTGAAACTTAATTGCGTGATAGCCCTCCAATCTCCTGCCCCCAGATCTGATGGTGTACAACCATATCACGCTAATTCATTATCCAATCGATAACAACCTGAGAGCACGCGAGATTTGCTATTTTTCCTGGGCACTGTTCTGCTACGTGGCAGCACTAGGCTAGATCGCGTGCTCGCAAAAAATACCGCCCACCCTCCAAAAGCAGTGTGATGGCCTAGAAAACCACCTCCCCACCTAAACTGAAAACTGCCCACTCTTCATTTATAATTTTCGTGCCAAAATGTGACTGTTACCTGTTAAAAGGCTGAAAAAGCCCCAAATTGCTCTTTTTGTTCATTTTTCACTACAAAATGCTACTTAGCCATTTACGACACCTTGAAACATTTGTGACCAATTTGACCACCTTCTACCACCTGAAGGCACTCCAGATACCCAATTGAAGCAACTAGTTGACAATTGAAATCTACAGTACCTTTTGCATTCATCACTGAACCCAATCTGCACGCGAAACCATAAATTTCTAGGTATTCTTGGAAAAAACCAGAACGACCTTTGAAATTTGAAAATGCACAATTTAAATTGAAAGGTTAATTAATTGAATTAATTAAAGAAAATTTCCTAAATTGAGAAGAAACCTATTTGTACATCCCAAACCCTTTTAAAAACCGTAATTACCCTCCCATTGCACCAGAACTCCTAAAACTCACTCCTCAAACCCCTGAAAGCCTAATTCAATTCAGAAAACCCAATTATGGCTTCCCAAACCTCTCTGGACGTGAGACCTCTACAAACCCCTCACCTAGACATCGAACACCTTGCATTAGCAGACATAGACTTCCAAATAAAGGACACAACTTCCCCTGCCTACCTTCTAAAGCTCCACTGCTGGAGTAAGGACAAGTTCTTAAACTAGAATGATGACATTAACCTTTGGGAGTCTAATTTTCCCAAGTATTTGTTTCCAAAAGTACACCCATTCCTATAAATCATCCACTTATGTCATGCTTCCTACATTCCCACCCAAAGATCCATTGTCACCCTTGACCAACAAGTGTTATTTACCATCACTGCAAAATCCATTAACCAAATGATGCAGGTCCAACCAAGCCAAATGAGACCCCACATTCTATTGAAGGCTTGCTTGAACTCTATACCAAGTTATACCCTCCTAGGAAAGCCCACATCTTCCAAAATTTCATCATAGAGGAGTGTCATACTCCTAGAAAAAGTCCTCCATATGCTGCCACCATTTTTTCTGGGAGAGGCAAACAAATCATCACCATGCTCTCCTGCATTTTAGGATACACCATAGATGAGCATGTGGATGAGGTTGGTCTTGCCTTCCTTTCCATCTTTTCCCTAGGCAAGCTTCCTGCTATAATGTATAACTATGCTCAGTTCATAATAGATAGGATACATGAACAATTCACCAGACTACCAACTGAGAGAGTTTTAAAGTATTCTTCAGTTTTATTTCATATGTTCTTGTACTACCAGTTAGATAAATTCCATGTCAACATCCAGAAGTTGGATACCAAAGGAAATCCAAGGTTAGTTATATATTGGACACCCTTGATCTAAAATTACTCCACTGTATTCACTTACAAGGACTTCATTGATTCATTTGTCTATCCAGTTATGAATATGCTAACCAGAAGCCCTCAACCCGGAATCAATCAAGAGATCAAAAGGGTGTTATAGTTGGCAAAGAATAACAAAGTGGGAAACTGATATTTATACCAGAACCACATAGAGATAAGAATATATGGATGCCAACTTTCCCCTTACAAACTGCCCAAATACCTCCCCATGAGGATATTTGCACTAGAATACTTTAGGCATATTATAAATTCTGATGAAGTCAACTTCCTATCAGCTAGGAAGAAGACCTAATTCAAAATGAAAAATCAATTCGGCCCCTTCATTTGTAATACCAGAGAAGCTGGACCAGAGGCACATAGGATTTTGCAACAAATGAATTTCAAGAACATCTTTATGTGGTAGTATGATCCTCATGGAGTCATAAACAAGCTAAGGATAAAGGTCAAATTGGGACCTTTCGTCCATCATCCCAGACCAGACATTGAGAGGTTTTCCAACCAATCAGAATGGTTGGAAAACACTCTAATAGACATGGACAGTACTGTAGTTGATGTAGAGAAAATATTGATTGATGTAGAGAAATAGATTGATACAAGTTCCTTCCTGCAGGTTCCAGAATTAGGAGAACCAATGAATATTCTCCTATATTACAAACTCCTGCAAATGAGGATAGAAATGCAAAGAGAACTAGGGATGAGGGTTCCAATTCAGCTATGGAAACCATAGGTAAGCAGTTTGCGATCAATTATAGGAAGAGGCCCAAGATTAATCCTGTAACTAAACCAGAAGACACCATTGACTCAGTGGAAATCATTGACACTAATACAATGGTGGAAAGGAGCAAAGGCACAACAAATTCAGGAGAAACACACCATACCTCAACATCAAACACTCAACTTATTGAGAGACAACTCAACATTGAGGTCTCTTTATTCACCAAGCCTATGGATAAAGAGAAGGATATCAAAGATAGATATAAGGAAATTAAGTGGAGGAATGAGAAATTGAAGGCTGCGACCTATGCCCAATACTTCAAGTAGACACCAACAAATCAAAGTAGGTTGTTGTCAGCCTTTGACATCAAAACAGGAAAAATGCAGATGTTATTCATGCAACCTATAGTCCAACAGCCGAAAACATCAGTGGACTACAGGAAAATGGATTTTGAGGTTTTGGCTAGGGATGTTCATCCCATTGACCAAATTGAGTTCCACAAGCAGGAAGGTGAGATGATCTATTCCACCTTGACAGGTAAAGCTATGGCTTCAGATAAGCTTCAAAGTTCATTGGAAAACAATTACAACATAGTACAAATTGGAAAATGTCTCCTCACAGGCCAAGGACAATAAGATCAAGTCACTGGAAGAGTTGGTGATTGAGTTGGGAGATGATCCCAATGATATCAAGGCTGCTAAGAAGTTAATAAAGAAAAAGAATGAGGACATTGCTGCTCTAGAAAAACAATTGAAACTTCCTCATTCAGAGCATCCACAAACAAAAGAGGTCCTTGAGAGCCAAACACATCAGGAGGAAATGATGGACCTCGTTTTACAATTGAATGATCAGTTGAAAGAGATGGAGAAGGAGTTGGACAACTTGATATAGCTGAAACAAGCTAGCCTTGAGACTGCCACTGCCACTATTATCCCAACAGTCACTACTACAGTACCATCCACCTTGGTAGCTTCATTAGCTCCTACAACTCCACTGGCTATAGAACTACCAGCTGCCATGGTATCTACATCAGCAACAGGGTCAACAATATCACCAGCTTAGCGAGGTGATGAGGTAAGTAAGTTGGTCAAATAAATGGAGCACATGTCCATTCAGACCACAAAGATGAACAAGCTTAAGGAAAAGATAACCAGTCTAGAGAATGACAATAAGCTTGCCCAGATTATGCACAAAGACAAAGTACAAAAGGAAACCAGAATGAATGAAAGGATAAAGAGCTTAGACAAAGAGCTAACATTAAAGGAGCCACTTGGCCAAGCTAAGGAACAATTATGGGCCAATATCATTAACTCCATCAATGATATTTGGCCATCCATTCAAGTAATTTTTGAACAAAATGACTTAGTGAAAGAGGCAACAGAAGCCATACAGAGAGTTAAAGAAAAACTGGGAGACATACCAAAGGAAGCCACTATAATAATTCATTTCCTCAACTCCAAAAACAAATATGAATTGTAGGAGTTGGAGATACCTGACAGGACTGGCACAATACTAGAGGTAAAAAAGGTCCTCACCAAGAGAAATTTGATGATGAATCTTGAAGATAAATGCCAAACCATGCAACTAGCTATAGACAGGTTCATGGTTAAGTTTGATGTTTTGAGGCGGAAAGATCTACCAAATCCCTTGGTAATAAATGATAAATTGATGCCATAGGACGAATACAATAGGAGAATCAGAGAGGTGGCTAGATATCAGGTAAATAGTTCTTCCATGAAAAGGATGCCTACTGGCAAGGTTCTATATCAAACATTTGAGAACCTGTTTTACCTCCAGCATGAGGTAAAACACCTTTTTGTAAATAAACCCACTTTTGCCAAGTACACAAAAGAAGATGAAATTTATAGAAGGATGGTAAATATTCAATTACCAGATGCAGACACATGGGAAAATTTGAATGACTTACTATAAAAATACAGAGTCAAAATGTGAAAATTGACAGCCAAAGTGAAAAAGGCACACTAAATAAAAAGTAAAAGGCCAATTGAAAGGTCAAAGTAAAAAGAATATCCAGCGTGAAGACCAACAATAGGGCAAAGAATAAACAGAAAAAAAAGCAGAGCATAAACACAACACAACCAAATAAACAGGGACAACATGCAACAGTTGAACATCTGTCTCTATCTTCTTGCATGAAGATATTTATTTCTCCTAGAATAATTTCCAAGACAGTTTGGGATATTTTGTAAACTATTTTTGTATAAATACTTCATAATTCGAAGTATTGAGTGTGGATTGCTATACATTTGTAGAATTTTATTGATCATAAACCTCAGGGTTATTGTACCATTTTTTCAAGTCAGTAGACTGGACTAAGTAATAAAGAGATTGCATTACAAGATTCATGTGTTGAGCTATTCGAGTGAAGTATTTTCTTTTTCAAATTTTTTATCTTCTTATGTATTTCACAAACTTACATGTTATCTAAAGTGAATGAATTAAATGGAAATTTATCTCAGAATTTATTTAAGTACACTTTGTTTTGAATAGTTGATCATTTCTATGTTTTCTTCTGATATCTGGATCTAAGAATCCTTAATTGCTCTCCCATCCCGGTTGACCACTTTCACTTCTTTCATAATCCGACCTAAGGAACCCTTAATTTCTCTTTGGATCTGATTGAAACCAACTTCACCATCTAGCCTTAAGATTTGAAATAACTCAGCTACCTTGCCCTGTAAACACTATTTTTATAACTTGATCCAGTCCTGTTTTCTTGACATTTGACCCCATATCCCAATGGTAAAAGACATCCCTCTATCCATCTAAGTAAGTGATCCCACCACCAAATCCAAATCAAAACCCAAGTACAATCATAATGAGCTTAAAACCAATTAACTAAACAAAGTTAAATCATAAAGAGAGAGCCCTCTCTGAGAATTACGAAGGCTAGATCCTGATCTCAAAATTTGGTTTGTGGTTACCTCTAATCATTTTTTTCTTAACAATTCTAGAGAAATATTGGAGTGATAACAGAGCCAATAATTTTTTTCCCTCAGGTCTAGGCACAACATCCTAGGCATCATTCTTCATGATGGAGTCATACTCCTCCACCATAACATCTACCCAGACCTGCTGGGAAAGTGCTTCCTCAAATGAAGAAGGCTCAAAATCAATTAGTTGTGTTATGAGTGTCATATATCTGGTTTATCTCTCTAGTGATCTCCTCTATCTATGCAAGGTGCTGGGAGATCCAACATGCTCTTAATAATCATGCACCAATCGGTCTGCATCCCTGGTTCTCTTCCTCCCTTCTTTGGAAGGATCTATGTGAGTGGGCACCTTGACTCTACCTCCTCTCTACTCCTCCACATATGGCTACTCGATAACATCTTATGGATCTGATTGGGGCTCCTCCTTTGGAGTTAGAAGCTACCCCTTTGGTGGAATGCTCAACTCTCACTCTAGAGAGATTCTCATGGTATTCTCCTCATCAAATATGGCATCTCTCCTCTTCATAATAATCCTAAGTGAAGGAATATGCACCCGATAAATATGAAGTGTCTCTGTGTATCCTACAAAGATCCCCTTCTATGCAGTAGGATCCAAACTTTTCCTATTTTCTTTGGATACATGACAATAGGCCATGTATCCAAAAATGTGAAAGTGGGAGACATCTAGCTTCCTCCTAGAGAAAGTCTCTTCAGGTGTGATCATTCCAAGAATTTTGTGAGGGCTCCTGTTCTACAAATAAACATATGTATTGGATGCTTTTGTCCACAAGTATAGTGGAAATCCTTGATCATGCAACATTCTCTTATGGCCCATACAATGCTTTTATTTTTTCTCTCTACCACCCCATTTTGCTGTGGGTTGTGAGGTGAAATCAAATCCCTTCTAATACCCTCCTTGACACATAATTATTTGAATGCATTAGACACATACTCTCCTCCATTACCACTTCTCAAGGATTTAATTTTCCGTCTAGTCTCATTTTCAACTAAGGCTTTAAATTAAACAAAGTTTGAATAAACCTCATATTTCTTCTTCATAAAAAAGATCCAACATTTGTGAGGAAAATCATCTACAAAGATAACATAATACATGTGCTTAGAAACCGAGACTATATAAAATGGTCCAAACAGATCTGAGTGAACTCCCTTCAAGATGATTCTAGCTCTACTATCGCGGCCCTGGAAGGAGGATTTAGCATATTTTCCAAGATTGCATCCCGTACAAAGATCATGCTAATAAAGGGTGCATTTTTGAAGTCTAGTGGTGATATGCTGCATTATTTTCAAAGCTCCATGGTGTAGGTGTGCCATGCACCTATGCCAGAGCTCTCCAAAATATCGGCCTTGAACATGTTCTGTTTTGTTGCTCAAAGCATCACATGCATCCACCTCTAGCTTGTAGTGATTTTTAACCTGAACGCTAATTTGTTTTACTTGTCTAGTAGCAACATTCTTCAGATAAGCTTTCCATTTATTGAACACCATATCATATCCTCGATCTTCAAGTATAGCTACACAAAAATAATTTTTCTTCAGACCAGGGACATACATTACATTCTTTAGGTTAATATGGGAGCTTGATTCCCTCTTAAACGCGACAATGCCAATCCATTTGGTACTATACCTCCCATCAAAGTTATATGTGTAATTGTAGGTCCTTCTCCTCCAGGCTGCTAAAGAGCTCCTTATTTCTTGTCATATGAGATGAAGCACCAGAATCTATGTACCATACACTACCTCGTACAATACTTTCCATGAATGCAATAAGGGTGAGATCCAAATCGAATTGTGATGTGATAGAAACACCTACTCTTGCTCCCAGACTTCTTACTAATTTTCTTGTGCAAACACTTGGTTGCATAGTGCCCATACTCATGATAGTAAAAACATTTAATTTTATTGAAATGTTTCTTCTTTCCATGGTCCTAGCTAGATTCTACCTTACCTTAGGCATTCTTTCCCTTGGCTTTAATTACTTTTCCTTCCAAAGAAAACTTTTATTCCTCAGTTTTGGATGTGACACAATCTCTAGTGTTTCTTCTAATTTCTTCTTGTACCAAATCAGAGCAAAGTCTCTCCCAATCTGGTAGCTTTTCTCTCCCATTAACAGAATCCTAATAGTTGTGCTAGGATTTCAGATGACTTAGGAGTGCTAACCTCACAAGTTCATATAATGAAACATTTTCACAAACTCATTTAAGTTCATCTTTGGCCTGAGTGAATCTGGATAGGAATTGAACAATAGTTTCATTTTTCTACGTTCGAATGCCTCTGAGCTTATTTCTCAATGCCAATTTCCTTACATCACTGATTCTTTGGAATAGATCTGGAAGATTTTTCCACATTGAAAATGGAGTCTCCTTTCCATGTAAATTAAAAGCCACATGATCTTTCACTCCCTCTAGGATAATTCTCCTAGCTTTTGTTGTGTCTTTCTTCCACTGGGACAATTGCTGTGCATCTGATGTTGTTGGTTTTGGAATATCAGTTTGTGTGTACTCCCATAATCCATTGTCATCCACAAAAAATTCCATCCCTTCTTTCGAAGAAATTTTTTTTTAGGTGCCATCCAATGCATACTCAAGCCTCAATCCATTGGAGGACATTGTTCCTGAACTGAAGACAGTCTATGTAACACCCTCCTCCCACATCTACCCAAGCAACCGGCCAACCAGGTTAAACACATGATGAGTTGCCACTATGATATTATTCAACCTCCTAAGTTACCTTAAGGACGTGGAATTGACTGAAACACACCATTTAGACATCAATCATTAGCTACAGGACCCTAAGGAACCAATCTAATAGTTTAGATAGCTTGTGGATCCCATTGAGATTTTGGAAAATATAAGGCTTAGTTGCTCCCATGCTATAGGCATAAGGGTGACCAAAAATCCAAAGTCACTCCCACAGGCTTTCCTTCCAGTGACTAGAGACCCAAATTGTCAGTGCTATGCCAATGAATATGGGATTTGAGCCACTCTTTCAGGCCCAGAGCCCAGGTCACTGCCCAAAACTGAACCATCTCTTCATATCAGTAAATTAATATAGAAATGTCAACATTAAAGAAAATACTTGTTCAAGACCTTGACTGGATTCCTACTATCCATGACAGGATTTCGTCAAACATATCGTCGACATGTAATCTACAGTTGTAAATAACAGAGTTAAGCGTAGGGATCTCATACTTATCTGAGAATCACAATGAACCATCGTTTCCTCATTCTATTTGTTGCATTATCATCTATTAGGTCATAGACACATTATCCATTCACATACAAGTAAAAACATGTTGAGATCCATACATAAATTCTATCATAAAATGTGCATATAACCAGTATAATAAGAACAAAAATACAATAAACATGACATCCATCAAAACCATAAATACATCAGTACCTTTACACATGGAAATAAAGGAAAGGATTTCTCGTTAATGAATGCAATGAACCAACCAGAGATGGGATTGTCATGTTCCACCCGATCGTAGAATGGCTGAACCAAATCTCTCTTCATCCATTCACCCTCGTGCCATATTCCAAGCATGAATGTGGGATATCATAGAAAACATCAATGAAAACTCATCCAAGGCTTCCAGAGGCCATCCACCTCAACCCATCAAACAATGATTCCACCTCATGATCGGACATCACCAAAACCATCATTAGATTGGTCTCCATCCAAGCCTTTTAGGTCTTCCGAGTGTTTTTCCAACCAAGGCTTCCAGAACTAGTAACTCAACCCACAACTTATATAGAGCTTCTTGAGCGTTTGTCCAACTAAGGCTTCCAGGACTAGTAACTTAACCCACGTTGTTACAGGGCTTCCAGAGTGTTTGTTCAACCAAGGCTTCCAGGACTAATAACTCAACCCAAGCTAAGGAAACATGAGAACCAACCAAAACAAAACAATGAAAGTAAACCCATAATCACCATGGCTATCTAGGAAATGGAAAGGCTAGGCAATCCACTATTGTTCCAAGCCATCCTCCATGCAAATGACAGATCACAACCAAGAATCCACATGCATATACCATTCATGTCAAAACTAGTGAAGAAATCATACATGCAACTCAGTACTTGAAAGAAAATCTAATGTAGTTGATGGTGCCAATCCCTTCTTGTGATTTTGCTCTCTTCCTCTGCCTTCTTTATCCAAGAATCCAAGTATGCAACACCCTCTAAGAGTGCTCCAATAAATCTCTAAGTATCCAAGAGTATGAGAGATAGAAACAATGAGAGAGCTCCAACCTTGGACTGAAAAAAGGTTACCAACTGATCCTCATAAGCCTTTTTATGAACAAGGCCTGTATTTTCTTCATTTTCCATTATTTTCCTTCATTTTCCTCACATGCAACCTATCACCTTTCACCTCGTTTTTCTCCTAATTTCGATTATTTTCATAAATAAATGTTCCAAAATGCCTTTTAATGCCTTAGCCATTTCCTTTTCCAATTTTCTTAGCCATAAAAAACCAAATGAACACCCCCTAGGATGTCTTGCCCAACATTTAGCTTGGAATAAGTGTCCCATTCATCCATGGTTATTATTTTTAACATTTATTACATGTAATTTTTACCAAGGATATTATAAAACCCTCCCCCTTGGGGGACACCATCCTCGGTGTTTAATCACACATATACCTCAGCAACCTATTGAAAGAAGACATACTTCTTATGGATATTTATAACATAGCTCGATGTAGTATTTATAATGAAATATCTCCTCAAGACATAACATCATGACAACATGACAACATTCCGCATAATAGAGATTTATAACACAACTCATTACGATATTTACAATGATCATCCTACTGAGTGTCAACTCATATGACATTATAACATCATGATAACATAACCACATGATAACAGAATAACATAACACCATATCGCATAGTGGAGCTTTATAACATAGCTCGTTACAGTAGTTATATCCATACACGGGTGTACATATAACAACATCATAAAAATATATATGTCAAAACATATTCCAAATCATATATCAAAACATATATCAAACATATACTAACATCATATCTAAGCATATATATCAAAATATCATATAGCATATATCAACCATCATAAAGCATATATTGATCACCATAAAGCATATACTAAATCAACATAAAACAAATATTAAACCACCATGAAGCATATACCAATCCATCATAAGAAAATACTCAACCACCATAAAGCAACTACCAACCACCATATGCAATCACCAAACTACCATATCAAAGATGCTTTTCCGTAACTAACAAACAAGGAAGGATACATGGCCCACATCTGATCCACCATCTCTCATGTAGCTTCATCGGGCCCAAAGTGCTTCCATTGCACTTAACTTGCTCTAAATCTCAATTCCAGAGCATGAGCACTTTTTTTTGCAATATAAAATGAGGCTCCGACTAGAGTTCTCCATCTGGTTCCACCTGTAATACAGACCAGTCAATCACATGATCAACATCTTTAACATACTTCTTAAGCAATGAGACATGGAAAACATCATAGAATTTCACTGTCGGAGGTAGTGCGAGTCGATAGGCTACTGGCCCAATCCTCTCAATGATACTGAAGGGTCCACAAAATCATGGTGTCCACAAAATCATGGTGCCAACTTGGCACATGATCCAATCCACAAGGAGTTCTTCTTTGGTTTGATGCACAAGTACACCTATTCCCCAATCTGGAACTCCTTGAACAACCTGTTCCTATTTGCATAACTCTTCTGCCTATCCTGTGGTACGTTGAGATTCTTCTTGATCTCCTGCATCTCCTGTTCCATGTCTGCCGACATATCTATTCCAATCAATACTCTGCTAACCGGATCACTCCAACTAATGAGAGTGTTACAACTCCACCCATATAATGCCTCAAAAGGACTCATCCTCAGTGACTCTTGCTAGCCATTGTTGTATGAAAAATTGACCAAAGGGAGACACTCTTCCCACTTTCTCTGCTGATGCATTACATACATTTTTAACATGTCCTCTAATATCCTGTTGACCCTCTCTATCTTTCCATGTGTATGCGGATGATAAGCTATGCTGAAGGCCAATTCTATGCCCAAACCTGTAAATAACTCCTTCCAAAACTTGGAAGTTAACTTCACATCCCTATCTAACACAATCTTCTTTGGAACACCATGTAATCTAACCACCTCTCAGATGAATATGTGTGCCACATCACTAGCTGAGAACGTAGAGTTCACCGTAACAAATTGTGCAACCTTTGTTAACTTGTCCATAATGACCATGATGGAATCATGTTGCTTCACTATCTTCGGCAAACCTATTACGAAATCCATGGAAATGACCTCCCATTTTGATTCCGGAATCGCGATCACCTGTAGTAGTCCACTTGGATGTTTTCACTCTCCCTTCACTCACTGACGATCAAAAAATCTTGCCACAAACTTTGCTACATCCCAAGTTTGTCCAATAATAAGATCTATTCACTACGGTCAATGTCTTCTGGTAACCTTAGTGACATGAATATGGTTTCACATTAAACTCTCTCAAGATCACCTTCTTGAGATCACTGTCATCAACCACATATATCCTATCTTGAAACCTGACCAATCCGTCTGCTGTAAGATGATAGTCCAAGTCCTGTGCACCTACACCTATACCTATACCACTACTTGTACCTGTACTTGTGCCATCACTTGTACTCTGCTGCAACCTGTGCACAATATCCATATATCTTACATCCTATTGTCCTACCCGCAAGATCTTGTCCTATAAATCTATGCCATAAGAGCTCATAACTGCTAAGTGATTCAACTGTACCTGCCTTCTAATAGAATCTGCCACTCTATTCTCCTTTCCTTTGATGTACCTGAACTCGAAATAAAACTCGTTGATCGTGTCCAACCATTGAGCCTTCCCGACATTCAGATTTGGCTGGTCAAACACATATCTCATCCCAATGTGATCATTAATAAGCACAAAATGCTTGCCAAGAAGATAGTGCCTCCACATCTTCAGTGTATGTATAATCACTGCCAACTCCAGATCATGCATTGTGTAGTTCTACTCGTGCTCATTTATTTTCTAAGAATCATAACATACCACATGTCCATCTTGCATAAGGACACAACCAATCCCTCTTGCAATCATTTGTGCATACCATAAATTCCTTATTTGGATATGAAATCTGTAGTACTTGCCCAAGTGTCAACAATTTCTTAAGTTGCTCAAAGCTAGCTTCACACTCCTCAGTCCATTCAAACTTCTTACCTTTCCTCTACAAGGATGTGATGGGGTAATCAATTTGAGATAAGTTCTTGATGAACCTCCTATAGTATCCTGCCAAACGCATGAGAGATCTCACCTCATCCAAACTCTTAGGAGCTACCCACTCCATGAATGCCCTTATGTTCTCTAGATCTACTGTAATGCCCTCCTTGGAGACAACATGTCCCAAGTAGTGTACCTCCATCTAAAATAAATTACATTTTTTGAGCGTAGCATACAACTGATTCTCTCTCAACAACCTCAACACTACTGCTAAGTGCTCGACATGCTCTTCCTCATTTTTAGAATATACCAGTATATTATCAATGAACACAATGACAAACTTATCCAAATATGGACGATGTACACTGTTCATCAAACACATGAATGTAGTTGGAGTATTCGTAAAGCCAAATGGAACAACAACAAACTCATAATGCCCATACCTAGTCCTGAATGTAGTCTTTTATATGTCCTTCTCTTTGATGCGTACATGATGTATCCAGATCTCAAGTCAATGTTCGAGAACACTACTTCTCCCTTCAACTGATCGAACATTACATCAATCCTCGACAAAGGGTATCTTTTGTTGATAGTCATTTTGTTCAACTTCCTGTAGCAATGCATAATTTGAGGGTACCATCCTTCTTCCTCACAAAAAAGACTGATGCATGCCAAGGTGATACACTTGGCCTAATGTACCCCTTTTCTAACATTTTTCTTCATTTGCAACTTTAACTCAACCAACTTAGGCTTGCTCATCCTATAAGGTGCTTTCGATGCTGGAGTTGCCCCTGGCACTAACTCAATAGAAATATCTACCTCCCTATGAGGTGGAAACTCTATAATGTACTTAGGAAATACATCCCTAAACTACTGTAAAACCAGGTACTTGTTCAACACATATGCATCCTCAACCTCCTTACCCTTATCACTAGAAATATGTACTGCAAATAGCTTGCACCATTTCCCATGGCTACGCTTTGCTTGCATAATTGCCACCATCCTAACTGATGTAGCTTTCTTATTACCCTGCAAGACTCTTGGTTCTCCATTGTCATCAATACATTCAATGGCCTTGTCATAGAATTCAACCTTGGTTCTATGTAGATACAACCAATCCATTCCAAATAAAATACTGTATGAAGCCAATGGTGAAACATTCAAATGTGCTACAGTAGGCTTACCATTTACGTCAAATACGCAAGCTCTTACCCAATGATGAACTCACTTCTTCGTACATGTATCCAATTGAACTAATAAATACTTTGCATGAAACTCCTTATTCAAACCATACTTATCCACCAAGTTATGGCAAGCATAGCTATAATTAGATCCATGGTCAATCAAAATAGAAATAACTCGATCACAAAGCTTATCGTCCATCTAAATGATAGATGTCTGATATTCTACCTGCCTATTGTCCACGACTGCATAGATACAACAAATAATCTAGCCAACATCTCCAGCAATTTGCACCTCCTGTGCACTATATATATGGGGTCTACCACCCTGATTCTGCAGACAATCTCTCCTGTGATGATCTTTTACACAAGTCCAACACTCTATGGGCTTCCAACCTCCATCCTTGTTCTTTTCTTCAGCTCGATGTCCCTGTCCTCTATCTGATGCATTAAACATCTTAGGTGGTGCAACATTATCCTTGTTATCTGTACCCTGTGGCCCTGCTCGCTTTTTATACCACTTTCCTTTGTTTTTTACATTACCTCTCTAGTCTAGCTTAGCCACAGTTCCGCACTTTGCTTGTTCAGTTTTAGCTTTCAAATGTCCTCCTCCAATGATCTAGGCTCATCGAATTCAATCCTATCCTTGAATGAAACTGATAATCCACTGATGAACTTTGAATCTTAGCCTTCTCCTCCTTGAGGTAGGGCACATGTCTCAATGGTTCCAAGAACTTACTGATGTACTCATCATATGTCATGGATCCCATTTTTAGTTCATAGAATTGTTTTGCCCTATCATCGAAGTATCTCTCCGAAATATAATTCTTCTTTAATATTTGATCAAACTCACTCCAGGTTATATCTTCCTCGTCTATATATCTGACATTATTCACATCTTCCCATGATATATATGCTTTACCTTTGAGATTGAAAGTAGCCACTCTATATTTCATGTTCTCTGAGTATTCACGCAACCTGAAGAATTTCTTCATACCAAGCAACCATGCCTCTACATCCTGTGATCTCTTTATCTCTCCTTCAAAATTAGGTGGCTTTGACTTCTTAAATTCAACCAGAAAGTATCCCTTATCATTCCTTCTGTAAGGATGATACCGATGACGATCATAGTGTCTATCTGAATAAAAACTAGAATTATACCTATGTCTATGCCTCTTCTCCGGAGTGTCCAACAATCTTCCATCTCTATCTAATCGAGGATCAGCATGCGATATACTACTGTATGCCCCATTAATTTTATCTTCCAGCTCATGACTGATCCGTAGTGGTCCTTGTCGCTACAAATCCGACAAGCTCTGAAGTATCACTGCATTCACCTCTACTAACTTTTCCTGTGACTGTATGAATATGTCATTATCTGCCTTACAAATCCTTATCTCCTCCTTTAACCTTCTTAATGTAACTGCCAAGTCAGAGGGGTTCCCAACACCATACTGCTCTTCGGATTTCTAGGGAGAGTCTATATAGTTAACCATCTTGTTAGCCATTTAATATTTCTTCCTGCAAGGCATAATATGCCAAATAAATGAAATCAAAATAAACCAACATACCTTAGTATAGTTCGGGGAGGGTACTTTTCTGCAAGATTACCAAATGAACGTGATACATGTAGAACATAATCATAACAACATAATGACATACATGAGTAAATGTATCAACTCATAAACATTACCCTAACTAGGATCCAGTCATCAATGCAAGGCCATATCAACAATGCATTCTATGACCTCATGCATGACCACAACCATTAATCCATTGTACACATTACCACATGCAACCAATAGCATGCATAAGTAATGCCAAACCAACTACAAATACACATAACCGCATGTAGTTGAACATAATCGATCAATTCTTATAATCAACCTACAAGACTGATGCATGTAATCAAAATATTAAAAAATGTAACCTCACATAGAAGGATGTAAGTAGGTATCATGAAATCAACATGTAAGCGACATATAATCCATACATAGTAAGTCACATACTCATTTTGAAAACATTTCATGGAATCAATAACAAATTCTCCATGATAACCATACTACAACCCTAATCTGACATCAAGAAATTGCAATAAGTATATAAGTGTAACAAACACACATACAATTGACATGCATTTATGAACAAAACATAGCCCATCCTGTCCGAGGGGTGAACCATGCCCTGATACCACTCTGTAACACCCTCCTCCCACATCTACCCAAGCAGCTGGCCAGTTGGGGTAGACATACGATGATAGGCCACTACGCTATGATTTGTCCTCCTAACTCACCTTAAGGAAGTGTAACTAACGAAAACACACCATTCAGACATCAATCATCAACTACAAGACCCTCAGGAACCAATCCAACAGTTTAGATAGCTAGCATTGGGATCCCACTAAGCTTTTGGACAATTTAAGGCTCATTCGCTCCCATGCTATAGGCATGAGGGCGACAAGAAACCCAAAGTCGCTCCCATAGGCTTTCCTGCCAGTGACTAGAGACCCAAATTGTTAGTGCTATGCGAGCGACTCCCGGATTTGAGCCACTTTTTCATGCCTAGAGGCCAGGTCACTACCCAGAACTAAACCATCTCTTCAGATCGGTAAATTAACATGGAAATGACAAAATTAAAGCAAATACTTGTTCAAGACCTTGACTGTATCCCTACTAGCCATGACAGGCATTTCGTCAAACATATCATCGACATGTAGTCTACAGGTTTAAATAACAAAGTTAATCATATGAATCTCATACTTATCTAAGAATCACTATGAACCATTTTTTCCTCATGTAATTTGCGGCATTATCATCTATTAGGTCATAAACACATTATCCATTCACATACAAGTAAAAACATGCTAAGAGCCATACATAACTGCTGTCATAAGATGTGCATATAACCAACATAATAGGAACATAAATAAAATAAACGTGACATCCATCAAATCCATAAATACATCAGTACCTTTACACATGGAAATCAAGGAAAGGATTTCGCATTAATTAACGCAATTAACCAACCAGCGATGGGACTACCACATTTCACCCAGCCATAGAATGGTTGAGCCAAATATCTCTTCAATAATTCACCCCCATTCCATCTTCCAAGAATGAATGTGGGATCTCATAGAACACATCAATAAAAACTCATCTAGAGCTTCCAGAGGCCATCCACCTCAACCCATCAAACATCGATTTCACCTCACTATCGGACATCACTAAAACCATCATCAGATTGGTCTCCATCCAAGCCATACAAGGCTTCCAGAGCGTTTGTCCAACCAAGGCTTCCAGAACTAGTAACTTAACCCACAACTTATACAGGGCTTCTAGAGTTTTTTTCCAACGAAGGCTTCCAGGACTAGTAACTCAACCCACCAAGGTATTCTAGAGCATTTGTCCAATGAAGGTTTCCAGGGCTAGTAACTCAACCCAGGTTGTTACAGGGCTTCTAGAGCATTTGTTCAACGAGGGTTTCTAGGACTAATAACTCAACCCAAGCTAAAGGAAACATGAGAACCAAACAAAAAAAATAATGAAAGTAAACCCACAATCACCATGGCTATCCAGGAAATGGAAAGGCTAGGAAATTCACTGTCGATCCAGGCCATCCTTCATGCTAATGACATATCACAACTAAGAATCCACATGCATATTCCATGCATGCCAAAACTAGTGAAGAAATCATACATGCAACTCGGTACCTTCAAGAAAATATGATGTAGCTGTTGCTTATGATGCCTTCTTGCACTTTCCCACTCTTCCTTTGTCTTCTTGCTCCAACAATCCAAGTATGCCACACCCTCTAAGAGTGCTCCAAGGAATCTCTAAGTATCGAAGAGTATGAAAGAGAGATAATGGGAGAGTTCCAACCCTGAACCGACAAAAGGTTACCAACTGATCCTCAGAAGCCTTTTTATGAATGAGGCCTTTATTTTCTTCATTTACCATTATTTTCCTTCATTTTCCTCCTCACGTGCAACCTGTAGCGTTTCACCTCTGTTGGAGCGGCTACAACCACCCTCCAAAATTTTGCCTTAGATTCATTTTGGAGCCTCCCTACCAACCATCCTTAATAGCATGTCTTGCACTATCCAAGTACATATGCTTCAACCGAGTTTCAATGGCTTACCATCCTATGCTTGTCAACTTGTTTGTCTCTCACACGTAGGCTAACATTCCGGAACTTGGTCAGTTTCTCGTTGTGATGTTCACTTGTAAAATTACGCAATCCTGGAGGGGAACCAACCTTCCATCTTGAAATTTCACAATCCATCTAGGCTGCTTGTTGCTCTCCAGAAATGCGTAGAACAGCTAGGCAACCTTCCCTCTGGAAACTGTGTAATGCAACACAACACTAGGCTTCCTCTAATAAATTGTGCAATTCTAACTTACAGTTGGGGCTTCAGTCTAGAAACTATGCAATGCCGAAGGGAGAACCACACTTTCTCAGCCCAAAAACTGTGCAAAAATCATTCCCAGTCTTGCTCACAATTTCATGTGCTCCCAGGTTGACCGATTCCCTCCAGGACTTAGAAATCTTGATTTGCATGCATGGGATGCTTTTCCCGAAAAGAAAAAAAGAGAAAAACATCCCTAGATTTTAGGGATCGATTTTTAGTAGCTCGAGGTTACATGCAAAAGTTGTTTTAGAAACATCCCGCCAAGTGTTGCTTTTTCCTAAATTTGTGGAATGCGCATCATAAGCCTCAATCTTATCAAACTTATTTATTCGATGCTATTGATCTCATTCCTGACATCGATCTTGGAGCTTTGAAATCCCACATCGCATCTAGGAGCACTCAGTACACTAAGGTCAGCTTTTTAGGCTAAGTCTGTTTTTCATGTCTTTTGCTACTTTTTTGTATTTTTGTTTGTGTGAGTGTTGTTTGCTTAGTTTTGTTGAACACTTTTTGTCGTTTTAATGCATGTTAGCTTTTAGAGGCAATGTTTCAAGTTTTTCATTGCATCTCACTACAGTCGCGTGTGTGACACTGTTTCTTCACTGACGGTCACTATTGCGACGACTCATTTCACACACTTGCTTGTTTTCCTGTTTTCTAAATCTTGCACTCATTGTTTGCATGCATGATCATTCGCTCTTGTTTGCACTTAGATTCACCATGCATTTAGAATTTTAATGTTTTCAGTTGCCTGTCAGCAAGTCTGGGCTACCTTGGCTCAGACCTTGCCTTGCCCAACTTGTAATGCACATTTCTGAGAATGAAGGCTCTACCTTCCTCCCAGAAATTGTGCAAATCTGGCCCAACATTGGCGTTGAGGCTTGCTCTGCGCAATTCTTAGAGGTAGTGCCTTGCTGGCCCCAGAAATTACACAAATTCAATTTGTTGGTTGTATTCATTGCTGATTGAAACTGCACATTGCGTAGTTTCAATCCTCAGTAGGCTAGGCTAGACTATGCATTTGGAAGTTTCAATACTCAGTAATCCCTCTAACCATTCGAAATGTGCCTTGTGCATTTTTGGCAGTCAGTCTCCTAGCCTCCTGGTGAAAATTGTGCAATCTTTCCAGTTCGTTACCCAGGTGTGTTGCATGCCAGTCCTCAAGTTTCTTTTGGTTTTCAACTAACATATTACTTGCCATGAGTTTTTCTCTATCTTTAGGTATCACACGTGTTTTTCTGTCTCGCAGAAGTACATGCACAATGGCTTCCAAGAGAGCCAGTTCAAAGGACACCCTCGAGAGTTCAACTGGAGATGTAGTTGAGAAAGTGTCTATGAGCTTTCCTATCTATGAATAGACATGGATGTTCATAGAAAAATGTATCAAGATGAAATAGTAGGACCTCAATGACACATTTTCAAGCATATTTGAGGACAATTTGGAAGACCACAGTGTTTATGTCAACATACACAAGTCTTGCTTGTAACGGATTGCATGCAGGTATCTCATGTTTCCATGCGTGGACATGATCCACTGGATTTTATCACATATTGATGCAGAGACAATGGTGTTGAGTAGTGCCAGTGGAACACAATTTTCTACCTTCAGGGAAAATAACTTTGAGGAGATGTATCACTTTCCAGAACCGATGATCACGATGTATACACCCTTGACTAGACCTAGTAGTAGTGCAAACTCAAGAGACATCCTAAAGAGCTGGGTGAAAGAGCCATCCAAGTTTAGGACAACACCTAGCTAGGTTTACAAGAAAAAGATACTACGGAAGGCATATTAGCTCTTGGTCATATTTACATGCCGCTTATATGGCCAAGATAGCATAGAGACCTTCCCACAAAGTTGGGTGATTGTGTTAGATCAACTGACGAGCGAATGAAGACCTTGTAGCCAGTCCAACATGTTAGCTCTCAGTTTGAAGGAATAGGTAACAGAAGCCCGACATCTTCCCTAGGGTCTGCAAGTGAAGATATACATGTATGCTTACATACTAGATGCAGTATGTGCCCGTCAGCAGTTCCCAAGCTTCGGTTGGGCATGGAAACCTTCGAAAACCTCTGTGTACACTTATTGCAAGTTGTTCTCTGAATGCATCTTCCATGGAGTTATCATATAGTTATCAAACCAATTCATCACCTCGGTGTATAGGATGATATTTGAGTAGGATCCACCTTGCATGTCACGGGAAATGATGGAGGCATTGATCAACATAGAAGGTTGGTATGCCTCACCCCTTGGCACATCATATAGATGTACAACTCAGAGAAGGTTCCACATGTTTTAATGAAGTTCATCAGGGGAAAGCTCGTCATGCAAGAAGTGTCATATCACATCTCGACATGGTTGTCCCGTAGACTACATAGGAAGAAGAAGGCACCTTGGCCTGCTCTTCCTTTGCAGATCAGGTTGTATGAGATTTAGAATCTCAAGAATGCTGAGGCCGAGATGGAGGAATTCAAGAGATTCACCTTTGGCACTAGAAGTTTCAATCCGTATGACCCGCATTGCTTAGTGAAGGACCAATGTACGAGAGTGAAATATCTTTAGATCCATGGGGTGTTTCATTGGCTTGAGGAAGACCCATGGAGATACTGGTATCACTTCTCAAGGATCAATGAATTGGTCAGCATAGCTGTAGAGTGGTTAGCAAAGTAGAAGGAAGCAACATCTCAGAGAGAAACATCATCATCAACAACATAGTGTAGTATACCTGCGCATGATAAAGACAAGAGAAAGGTTGTTGACAGTGCAAAGGTATAGCAAAGCTACACGTTCAAAGAAGATCCACCTGTGTTGAAAGCACCTTTGGAGATTGAGGCTAAGAGGTGAAAACATGACAGGAGGATCGCACAAAGGCAGAGGGAGAAATAATAGATGGAGGAAATAGAAAAGGAGTTGCAGGAGTTAAAGCGACAACTCAAGTAAGAACAAGAGTTGCGTAGAAGAGAGAAGGAAGAATAGAAGGAACATGAACAACAAAAGGTGAAACATGCACATAGTGGTGAAATTGCGCCCATAGAGGTTATCGAATCATCCGAGCAGTTGACACAGAGTAGATAGGGTGAGCAATCGGAGGAGTAGGACGTTGCTCAAGAGATTGAACAGATGCTAGAGTAGATGGACACTGATATGGTTAAGCAAGAGTCAGGTCAGGATAATGACCTCATGCCTCAGAACCATGAGGTCACTTCACCAACTTCACCACATCTGGAAGTAGAGTAGGTCCCAAGTGATCAAGGAGACATAAAAATCCTTGAAGAAAATTTAGAGGTGGAAATGCACAACATATCCTTTGACGAGTCACAACACATAGTTGTGTAGTCACACATAGTTGTGTAGTCACACATAGTACCTATTCGAGATGTCCATGTACCTCCTGCATAGTTTGAAGAGTGAGCGATCATATCTGACGTGCGCAAGTATCCAACTGCATTGACTGATGCTACCAAATCATATGATGAAGCCACCAGCTTGAGTACTAAATTATTGATACTCGAAAACGAGTGCATGGCTAAGGAGTTACAAGCGGCCGAGCACGGAGGACAACATGTTACAACATCTGCCATAGCAGAGTTGAGGAGAGCGATACTAGATGAAGTATCATCTCTTGACACAGTCATGAGGAAGTTGTACTTCAGATGCGTCATCATGCATAAGTCAATTGTCCATCACAACGATTGGCAGTGGCATTGCGTTAAGACATCACACATCTTGTCAGATCTACACACTGTTGTCTATCACCTGCAAATATGGACAATGATGTACAAAGGAGCCCCCTTACACTTGCTAAATATGATGAAGCCAAAGGTGGTAGAGTTGAAGGTGCGCATCTAGAATAAAATCGATAACTATGAGGAACTCCCGCAGTTCATCACCAGTTTGCAGGCTTCACATGCACAGGCGTTCACAAGCATGGATGTCATTGTGCGTGTTAGCGCTTGAGATTTCACCTCAGGCTGAGAAAGGCAAACCTTCAAGGCAACATCAAACCATTTCACCTCGTAGCTAGCCCTACGGGGTATGAGAAGGCTCTCTCCGGTCAATCTCGTTAAATTTTCAATGGAAAGAGATGACCAATCAAGGTAACACAGATATTAGGCTAGTAAACTGATTTGAAAGTTGATTTGGGGGTTTTTTGGGGTTTTTTGGTGGCAAAGTTGAGGATCTGCAATTTAGGGTGCGGGGATTGAGCTCAGTTTGTGCAGGTGGGTCTTTGGGGCAAGGTAGGAGTTTGTGCTGATGCTTTTAGCTGAGATGGATGATCAAGGAGGAAAGAGGAGAAGCTAAAGAGGGCAAACAATGACTTTGAATCCTCTTTAGACAGTGGAAAACATAGACATTAAACAAATTTGAAAGTTGAGCATGACATGCATGAATTCAAACTTTATCACTTCATTTGTTTAATAAGCTGCAGTAAAGAAAGATATGGAACACATAAACACACTTAAAATTATAATAAGAGAACACACCATCAACACAAGAGTCCACAAGAATCCCAATGATTCTGCAAAACCTGGTCTTCCTTTTCCTCAAATTGCAGAGATACAAGTGAAATATACAATAGGAGCTTCTCCCTCAAGAGTCCAACCATGAAAATGAGTAAGAGAAGGCATAATATAGAAGATCTAACTCCTTTCCCCGCCTCTAGGGGTCGAGCTTAGCTTCCTAGGAGCTGTTTCAACTAATTCTAAACTAATCACTAGATAATAGCCAGTCAAAACAACTTGCCTCTAAATCTTAGGAAACCTATCCATGCATTAAATATTTACCATTTACATCAAGTAAACTTCTAGAAGTGTTCAAGGAGAGTAAAAGTATCTAAGTGCCATGAAAATTACACAAAAGTCCATCATTTACATGCCTCAAAAGTCAACCAAAGTAAAAACAGTGTTTTGCTAGCCGAACTGGTCAAAACAGTGAAATTTCCCTGAGTGGTCGCGTCCCTCACTTTGATTGGTCGCGCGCATTGACAGCTTTGTTTGAGGGCCTTCTCGGTGTCCAAATCAGGTGCAAGATATCTCATTGGAAAGGTCTGTGAGTCTACTTTCCAACCCCACTAGAAGTTTTGAATTTGGAGTTGATTTGACCCATAAAAAGTCATTTCTCCCAAGGCAGCTTTCTGCAACTCAAAAAAGGGGCAGAAAGTCAAAATTTGCATGTATTTTGAGCTTTTGGGAGCTCAAATCTTCATAAAATCTGAAACCCATCCATAGGCAAGTGTATTTTTGTATGAAAATTCCAAAAGTGTAGAGTTTTCCCCGTTCTGAGCTGTCCCCATGACTGGTCGCGCGCAGGGTGAGACCAGTCAAATGGCCAAAACCTGTAAAATTCCCAAAAATACCAAAAATGCTTCAAAACTCTCAAAATTTCTTGGGTTTTCTGCTAGGAGGAGGCTAAGGGGTATCATGGGGAGTGAGAGAGGCCTCAGCCAAGATACGGAGTGGGTTGTTCTTCTTCCTCCCTTTGAGAGCCTCGGTCAACCTCCTTTGAAGAATCTTCATCCTTGCCTTACAAACATGCATCCTTGCCCAATAATGATTCTTCATGTTCTTTAGCAGCTTATTTTCTTGGTTGGCCTTTGCCAACAACCTCTCTAAGTGTGTATTCACCCAGATAAGCATGGATTCCCTCTCCTTGGGCAGCAAGTCACCGGGCCTCCTACGGTTGATGACTCGATCACT
>APFE030413385.1:133732-146994 GCA_000404065.3 Pinus taeda | reverse complement strand
ATTTAATAGGAAACAAGGAGGGAATAAATAAGGATTTAAAGCCTTGAAAAAACATCAACCCTAGCATAATGCCTACATGAACAAGCAATCACCCAAATCCATTTCTCCTTACATTTCTTGGTGATAAACATATATATGCAAGCCCATCATTTCATGTTTCAAGAATTCAAACGCACTAGAAGACCCTACCTCGATCAATTGAGCAAGCAAGAGGGCGATTTAGTCGATTTGGAGTGGTTCTGTAGAAGACAGCTTGAGTGGTCGCGCCCCTGCTCTGAGTGGTCGCGCCCTGCCTGAGTGGTCGCAGCCTTTAGAAAAATGCACTGCAGAGGGGTCGCTGAGTGGTCGCGCCCCACCCAACTAGTCGCGCACTGAGCCTGAGTGGTCGCACCCCTGAGAATGACTCCAACTTTCTGCAAATCACCTCTTTTGACCTCTCACTCGTTTTGCAAGCTCTCAAATGCATAATGAGGCTGTTTAGAGGGAAATTTACTCTTTATAGGCCCAATTTGAAACAATTAACTTACCAAACCCACTTTCTAATGTTTTTGTTTTGACATTCACTTTTAACACTGTTTTGAGTTCACTTTGTCCTGAATTTGATTTTTTGAGTGCTTTAACTCCGTTGTTTTTGCAGGTTGACCATCTGATGGACTCTGGCGAGGAGACCAGGGTTATTGCCGGCATTTTGAAGAATTTTGAAAATTTTCCTTATTTTTTGCAAATTTCACATGACCTTGGGTTTAAAAACAGGGTTTTTAAATCCAAGGTATAAATGAGCTGCACCTGATGAAAAAATATCAATGGAACATATTTACATACCTCCTTCCGGCTTGCTAGGGACTATTAGACCTTTGACTCATGACCTTGCAGTGATTTTTGACCAAAACCCTAGACCTAAGACTTGGGATTTCAAGACAAAAATAAAACAAGTGTAACATAAGCTCATTTAAATGATATGATCTGATCCAGCAAAGCCAAGAAGGGAACAAGGAACAGCTCCTCCATCAGTTTTATGGCATGCCTAACGGGATGCAAAACTGATACTGATGAGGCACCTACCTATGCACATGCAAAGATCTTTTGATCACCGATGGAGGGCTCAAGACCGACACTAACAGTGCGCACCCATGCCATCCCATCCATTGGCACACTCATCGAAGAAAAGTCAAATAACAAAGTCCGAATAGTGCTAGACATGTACTTTGATCAGTTGATGACCGTAGCCACTAACGCAGACTTGGAGATCAGCGCAAACAATATGCATTAGTATGTTGCTAGTCTGGCTGCACTCAAGACTATGATGTGCATGCTATCAGATGAGTTGGACAGAGGTGCCAAATGAGTGTACCCAAATGAAACGGAGGCAAGAGTTCACTTTCAGAAGGATGTCACCATACAGTACGCAAACACCAAAACAAAACACCAAGCTTGGCATCATTTCATCACTGTCAATCATCACGAGGGTGTTGAAGAGTTGGTCTTCCCACAACTATCAGAGTCTTAGTGATGGCTTGCATGGCTTACTCAAGCCTATTTTGTCTCACATGGGTACATGTTCAGATTGTAATGCAAACATATTGTACCAATGATAGACCAAGTGTCGATAGTAGAATGTAACACTCATGTAGTAATTGAAGAGTCATGAGGATAGGTGAAGAGTCACAAAGGGGAATGTCAAGGGTCACCCCACCATTTTCTATTTATAGAAACTCATAACTCATTGTAAATGCTTTTGGTAGCCAAGCTTCCTATAAGTGTAACTTAGAGAAATCTTGGAGTGTATTGTAACGAGCCTTGGCTTCTCCACAATGCAAAGATAATACATATATTGGGAGAAGCATGTTGTAGTGACTGTAATGTTCCACTATTAGGGCTAGTGGAAGTCTCGATTATATGTATGATTGGATCTTTCACTCTTTTAATATAACAAATCCCTCACATTTCATGCATATGTTGTTATTGTAGTTCGACTATCCTGGTTACTCTAATGATATATGTAGCTGTTATTTACGCATGTATGTATGGACTATTCCGTATGTGTTTTTATGAATCTTATCGAAATGTGTTGTTGATATAATCCATCACGTTGGTTCGTCAGCTATCCTTCTTTCCATCTTGTGATGTATTTCTACTTGTGTGTTCCTTTTCAAGCCGCATGCTATCACAGGTTTCTAAGGGGTGCACTCACTCCCCCTTTCATGTGTTAGAGCCTTTCATGCACCTTCTTTGACTTGCTGCAAGGTCACACCCTCGCTACCAACAAGGACATCTTACTTACCTCAGCGCGCAACCATGGTTAAGGCGATACCATGCTACCCACTGTTGGGACTCCTACACCAAAAGGTCTGAGGTCTAGTTGGGACTTCTTACTGGGGATATCCCTTGACATGTTGGCAAGTCCAACACCGTCAACATTTCTGGTGCTTTTTAAAAGGAGGGCTAGATGAAAAGCTGAGCGCTCACATCCTATTTTGAATCCTCACACATTTGTCATGGATCATTAGAGTCCACCCTCTGCGATGTGTGTTTAATGCACAATCGTTTAACATCACGAAGGAATTTTATGATCTCTTGTCGAAATTCATGTATGATTGTGAAGGTGAAGTGGTCTGGCCTGAGCATTTACATGACCTCCTTGCATTCTTGGGCGATGTAGACGAGTTTGAAGAAGTCGAGGTCAACATGCTGCTTTCAACCACACTTCGCAAATCCACACAACGTTGGTGCCACAAATTACCTCACAATTTCATGAACTCACTTAAGAAACTTTGTGATCTAAATGAATCTACTTTCCATCATTTTGATCATGAGCCCCTTTACAAAAAACTGTTAAAACAATGAAAGACTCTGCATGAATTTCCTATGGATTTTTGAAGCTCTTAAAAACTAGATGAAATTCCAATATCTTTGGGACAAGTTTGAATATTTCCTTCACAAATCATTCTATCCCAAAATGAATTTGAAGTTCAAACCTTGGTCAACATACTTCGGTGATGGAGATGCGCAATCACAAGCAGATGCATTTGCTGTCACAAGTGACTATCTGCCTTCCCCTCATCAAACAACTCCACCACCACAGAGTGATCTTGGAGAACATGCGCACACATCTGTTAAACTATCACATCCTCCTATCATCACTGCTCTCAATTTTTGCACAGATTCGGTTGGGGAGCCCATGGGTTGTCAGTTTCATTTGTTACCTCAACCTTCTTCTTCGTGTTTGGTTGATCCTATGGATTGCACTGTCTTGTGTTCTTCCTTTCTAGACTCTACACCTGTTGTGAACGAGGATCAAGGTATTGACGGAGTTTATGTTGCACGACCAACCTATGCTGTCATTTATCATGAGTATGAGTGGGAGTCTGAAGATCAACCCGCGGTGAAGGATGACCTCCTTCTATCTGCTCCTCCTCCGCCTTTTCCTGACATATTTGGTGTTTCCGCTATCTCTGATTTTCCTTATGTAAATCAAACCATGGATGCACCTAATTTCGATCATTCACATAACACACCTGATGTCAGTCCATCATTCAAAATTGGAGAGGAGAAATTCTTTATTGAAAATATGCTTGATTTTTCATCTTCTTTTTTGGGAAACACAGAGGGTGAACATTTTTGCTTCTCGTCTACCCCTTTGTTTGATTTATCTAATCATGATGATGCCGATGACCTCATTGATTTTTCTGATCATAGCTGTCGTGATCTATTTACCCCTGCAATCGATCATGATGTTAATTCTATCACTATTGATCTTTTAAAGCCACCTATTTATAATGACCTATCTGTCCATGAATTTGAAACCCAATAGGATGTCGAGGCACTTCAACTTGAGTTGATGGTTATGTCAAGCCCTCGTTGTCCCGAGGTTAGTTTTACTTCCGATTAGGAAAGTGTTGAAACACCAAAGGCTCCTCATCACTCATCTGTATGCATTGAAGATCAATCCAACACACATATTTCGCTTCCTCCACTCAAAACACATGATCCCATTACTCATGCATTGGAGGAATCTTACACATCAAGCACACTTGCACGACACAAGTTGTTTATGTTTCTCATGTTTTCTTGCATGTCGGAGTAAAGAGAGTGCATATGCTTAAGATCTACATGCAATGTAGCACAACGCCATGGTAAGTCCACAAAGTTCTTATCATGCACTTTCACTTTTTTCCTTTCTGTGGACGCATTCAAACTCCAAGTGTATTTGTCTTCATTTTTATATCTTTCATGTTTGCTAGTTCGCTTAAATGTGTCGTTCGCGAACCATGCCTTCTCAACCATGGATCAACCAATGCAGCGATGGCTACATTGGAAATATCACTTCATGTGACCAAACCCATGCACCATTAGCTTAGGAGTAGGAGTAGTGTTTTCTTTATGTTTGTTTGCTTGCATGCATGTTTTCTTTCTTGATTGGTTTGTCTTCTTACCTGCTTGCTTTTCTTACTTTCTTTGCTTTCGCATTTGCTTCTGTTCTTTGCTTTGTTGTTGTTTTGTTTGTTTGCTTAAGCCCGTAAATTAGTTTCACAACTGTGCATGACCCTTAAACAAGCAAGGTAAAGTACAAGAGGACTTGTACACCTAGCAATACTTGGTTATCTATTGTCTTCTATCTTCACGTCGAACTTGTTGTCTTTAGTCAATGGTGCACCGATGGAAAATACATTCCGTTCGAAGTGAACCTTGGAGAAAACACAACACTTGCATGCTAACTAGTACCACCTACTCTAGTCGGTTGTTTTGGGTTAACCCTTGTCAACTCAGTCAAGTAGGGTAAGGTGAGGAGTAAAACCTCAAAAAGTACGTCAGAGGTATATAGAAAATACTTCTTTGGAGGAACAACCTCTTCTTCTCTCAATAAGTTAGGATCCCTCTTCTGCCTTTGAAATGAATAAGTGTTATGCACAGTTCTTGAAAAAAAACGAAAAAATGAAAATGTGAAACTTTTGATAAATGAACAAGGTGAAAGAAGAGAAAGACTTCCTGCACTGAGGTACTGACAAGGCTTGCTAGTAGTGAAGTGATGCTTTTGCTCCTGCATGACTCCGTCGGGGTACTGTCTAGGTCTGTTGGCAGCGGAGTAACACCAGAGATGAAACTTAAACTCCGACTAACATATTTATTGTGTACCAATATGCCACTTATCCCCAATTGAAACAATTGTGTTGACTTGTCTTGGGATGTGTGTTGAACAACCAAGAGCATGGCAGGTGCTACATCTTTCAATCAAGCTAGTGTGGAAACCAAGATGACCTATGAATTGAAAAATATTTCCAGAGGCGTTAGAGTTTCTTTTCATGAAACAAGGTCCATTCAAAGAGCTGGACTTCTACCAGTGTGTCGCCAAGTGTTGTAGAGGCTACAACCACCCTCCAAAAGTTTGCTTTAGCTTCATTTTGGAGTCTCCCTACCGACCATCCTTAGAAACATGTCTTTCACTGTCCATGTACATATGCTTCAGCTGAGTTTCAATTGTTTACTAGCATGTGATTTTCAACTTGTTTGTCTCCCACCTGCAAGCTGACATTCCAGAACTTGGTCAGTTTCTAGTTGTGATATTCACCTAGAAAATTGTGCAATTCTATAGGGGAACCAACCTTCCCTCTGGAAATTGTACAATCCATCTGGGCTGCCTACTGCTCTACAGAAATGTGTAGAACAACCAGGCAACCTTCCCTCTGGAAACTGCACAATGCCGCCCAACACTGGTGTCCTCTAAAAAATTGCACAATTCTGACAGATAATGAGGGCTTCAGTCCAAAAATTACGAAATGCCTAAGGGACAACTAGACTTTATTAGCCTAGAAACTGTGCAAAAGTCATTTGCAGGCTTGTAGACTGTTGCATGTGCTCCCAGGTTGATTGGTTCCCTCTAGGATTAAGGAATATTGGTTTGCATGCATGGGATGCTTTTCCTGAAAAGAAAAAAAGAAAAAAATCATCCCTAGATTTTAGGGATCCATTTTTAGCAGCTGGAGGTTACATGCAAAAGCCATTTTAGAAACCTCTTGCCAAGTGTTGCTTTTTCCTAGATTTGTGGCATGTGCGTCATAAGCCTCGATCTTATCAAAGTTATTTATTCGACATTGTAGAGATCATTCCTCACATCCATCTTGGAGCTCTCACATCCCACATCGCATCTAGGAGCATTCGACACACTCATTCAGGTATGTCCACTTTTCATGTCTTTTGCTGCTTTTTTGTCGCTTTTTGTATTTCGGTTTGTGTGAGTGCTATTTGCTTGGTTTTGTTGAACGCTTGCTGTTGTGTTAATGCATGTTAGCTTGTAGAGGCATTGTTTCAAGTTTTTCATTGTATCTCACTACTGTTGTATCCATGCCACTGTTTCTGCACTAATGGTTGTCACTGTGACGACTCACTTCAGACAGTTTCTTGTTTTCCCATTTTCTAAATCTTGCACTCACTATTTGCATGTGTGATCATTCAGTCTTTTTTGCACTCAGCTTCACCACAAATTCATACTTTTCATGTTTTCAGTTGCCCATTGGTGGGTCTAGGCTTCCTTGGCCCAGACCTTGCCTTACCCAGCTTGCAATGCACATTTATGAGCGTGAAGGCTATACCTTCCTCCCAAAAATTGTGCAAATTTGGCCCAAAAATGACCTCCAAGCTTAATTTTCACAATTCTGAGAGGCAGTGCCTTGCTGGCCCCATAAATTTTGCAAATGAAATTTGTTGGCTACAATCATTACTGACTGAAACTGCACATTGCATAGTTTCAGTCCTCTACAGCCCAAGCTAGATTGTGCATTGCATAGTTTCAGTAGTTAGTCAGTCCACTGACAGTTCAGATTGTGCCTTGCACAATTTTGGTAGTCATTCTCCCAAACTCCTCATGAAAATTGCACAATATTTCCATTCAGTCTCCCAGGTGTGTTGCACACTAGTCCTCAAGTTGCTTTTGGTTTTCAACTAACATATTGCTTGCCATGAGTCTTTCTCTATCTCCAGGTATCACATCTGTTCATCTTTTTTTCACCAGTATGGGCACAATGGCCTCCAAGAGAGTAGGGTCAAAGGACATCATCGAGGGTGCAACTGGAGATGCAGTTTGGCAAGTGTCTATGAGCTTGCTTATCTATGAAGACACTAATATGTTCATAGACAAGGATATCAATATGAAATGGCAGGACATCAATGACACCTTTTCAAGCATATTTGAGGAAAATCTGGAAGACTGTAGGGTCATTGTTAACATACACAAGTCTTGCTTGTACATGATTGCATGCAGGTATCCCATGTTTACATGCATGGACATGATCCACTAGATTGTCTTGCATATTGATCCAGAGACAATGGTGTTGAGAAGTGTCATTGGAACATAACTTGCTACCTTCAGGGAGAAGGAATTTAAGGAGATGTATCACTTCCAGAGCCATTGATCGCAATGGATACAACCCTTCAAGAGACCCAACAACAGTGACAACTCAAGAGACATCCTAAAGAGTTGGGTGAAATAGCCATCCAAGTTTAGGACAACACCTAGCCAAGTTTACAAGACAAAGATATTGTGGAAGGCATATCATCTCTTGGTCATATTTGCATGCCACCTATATGGCAAAGAGAGCACAAAGGCCTTCCCACAAAGTTGGGTGATTGTGTTGGATCAATTGGAGAGTGAAGGAAGACCTTGAAACTAGTCCGACATGTTGGCTCTCAGGTTGAAGGAATAGGTAACAAAAGTCTGACATCTTCCATAGGGTTAGTAAGTGAAGATATACATTCCCTCTTACATACTGGATGTAGCCTGTCCCTATCAACAGTTCCTAGGCTTGGGTTGGGCATGGACACCTTTAGAAACCTCTGTGCACACTTATTTCAAGTTGTTCTCTGAGTGCAACTTCCATGGAGTTATCATACAATTATCAGACCACTTCATCACCATCGTGTATAGGATGATATTTGATCAAGATCTACCTTGCATGTCATAGGCCAATGATACCAAATCATATGTCGAAGCCACCAGCTCGAGTGTTAGATTCTTGATAGCAAAAAATGAGCACATGTCTAAGGAGTTACAAGTGGCCAAGCATGGAGGAGAACAGGTTAGAGCATCTGCCAAAGCAAAGATGAGGAAAGCGATACTAGATGAAGTATTGTCTCTCAATACAATCATTCAGAAGTTGTACTCCAGATTCGTCACCATGCATAAGTCAGTTGTCCATCTCAACGGTTTGCAGCAGCGCTATGCAAGGAGAGCACGAATCTTATCATATCTGCACACTACTATCGATCACATGCAAATATGGACAATAAGGTACAAAGGAGCCCCATTGCACATGCCAAATATGATGAAGCCAAAGGCAGTAGATTCGAAAGCATGCATCCAGAGTTAGATCCAGAACTATGAGGAACTCCTGTAATTCATCACGAGTTTGTAGGCTTCACATGCACGAGCGTTCAAAAGCATGGATGTCATTGTGTGCATGCATGCGATCCCATCCATTGGCACACTCACCAAAATGAAGTCAAATTACTAAGTCTAACTGGAGCGGGACATGTACTTTGATATGTTGATGTGTGTAGCCATGAATGCAAACTTGGAGATCATCGCAGAAAATATGCATCAGTATGTTGCCGATTTGGTTTCACTCAAGACTATGATGCACATGTTATCAGACGAGTTGGACAAAGGTGCCAACTCAGTGTACCGGAATGTAACAAAGGCAAGAGTTCACTTTCAAAAGGGTGTCACCATAGAGCACGTAGAAACCACAACAAACTACCAAGATTGGCATCAGTTCGCCACCATTGATCATCGCGAGGATGTCGAAGATTTGGTCTTCCCGCAATTGTTTGATTCTTAGTGATATATTGCATGGCTTACTCAAGCATATTTTGTCTCACATGGGTACATGTGCAGATTATAATGTAAACATGTTGTAACAGTGAAATACCAGGTATTGGTAGTAGAATGTAACAGTCATGTAGTATTTGAAGAGTCATGAGGGTAGGTGAAGAGTCACAAAGGGGAATGTCAAGGGTCACCCCACCCTTTGCTATTTATAGATCCTCATAACTCATTGTAAAGGATTTTGGGGGCCAATCTTCCTATAGGTGTAACTTAGAGAAATATTGGAGTGTATTGTAATGAGCCTTAGCTTATCTACAGTATAGAGCAAGTACATCTCTTTGCGGGAACATGTGACAGTGACTGTAATGTTTCGCTATCAGGGCTAGTGGAAGTCTTGGTTGTATGTATGATTGGATCTTTCACCCTTTTAATATAAAAAAGACATCATGTTTCATGCATATGTTTTTATTCTATTTCAGCTATCCTGGTAACTCTAATGATATATGTAGATGTTATTTACGCATTTATGTATGGACTATTCCATATGTGTTTTTATGAATCTTATCGAAATGTGTTGTTGATATAATCCATCACTTTGGATCATTGGCTATCCTGCTTTCCATATTGTGATGTCTTTCTACTCATGTGTTCCCTTTCAAGCTGTGTCCTATCATAGGTTTCTAAGGGGTGCACTCACCCCCCTTCCATGCGTTAGAGTCTTTCATGCACCTTCTTTGACTTGCTGCAAGGTCACATCCTTGCTACCAACAAGGAAACCTTACTTACCTTTGCGTGCAACCGCAGTCAAGGCGATAATCTACTACCCACTATTGGGACTCCTACACCAAATGGTCTGAGGTATAGTTGGGACTTACTACTTGGGAGATCCCCTGACATGTTGGCGGGTCAAACACCGTCAACAACCTCTTTTTTCTCTTAATTTCGATTATTTTTATAGATAAATGTGCCAAAATTCCTTTTAATGCCTTTGCCAATTTCCTTAGCCATAAACAACCAAATGAACACCCCCTAGGATGTCTTGCCCAACATTCAGCTTGGAATAAGTGTCCCATTCATCCGTGGTTATTTTGTTTAACATTTATTACATGGAAATTTCACTAGGGTTGTTACATTTTGTTCCAAAAAATCTACTATTCAATTTTCTTTCGAGAGAAGATTTGGAACTTGGTTTCTATGTAGACTTCAATAAGTTTGATACCATGTAGAAATAACTTGAAATTTGCAGCTGCTAAAAAATTTAGTTTGAAAACAATAAACACAAATTTCTTCTACTCAATCTACAGAAATGAAAACATACAATAGAAACACATGGAATCATGCAATCATAATGAATATAATATTTTTACTAGGGAACCCAACTAGGAAAAACCCCTCCTCTTTTTGTATCAAATCATATGATAATATGGATCTATTACAATGACAACTTCAATCCTTGAGGCTCAACCTGCACTGCAATACTAATCTCCTACTACTCTACCTCCCTTGACCAACATTTAGCAAAAATAGGCCCCCAACTTCCTCCTATTTCCTTGCACAATTCCTGAGGAAATTAGCTCCTAAAAATAGGGAAATGTCCTATTTCCTTGAGAAAATCCAGGATAAATTTCTCACTTTCTCCAATGCAAAACATGTACACTCAACTGTATACAAATGATAATTATAATGTGCCTTTTCTTCCAACTCAACTAGACAATTCAAATTGCATGCATGACTAGGGATACTTTTAGTAAATTGACTAGTTAACTGAGAGATCAATGAGTTAAGAACAATTATTACTACTCAACTGAACTCCTGATTCTATTCATGACTAGAGCTTAGATAACTAAGTTTCACTAACTATAACTCCACTATATTTCTATATTTTAGCAATTAACTTATGCACAACTCCACTTCTAGCCCACAAACTCGAATTGACTAACTTAAATAAGTGACTTGGCCATTTGACTCCTAATTACAACTCAAGTCATCCTCCTGATGTGAAAATTTGGATTTCTCTATTTGACTAATGCACAAGTCAAATTAAGCCTTTTCTTGCTACAATTTAACATTTTCCCAGGAATCTTATTATCACTAGTTGATGGTTTGTCACCAATATGATATTGAAATATTGATGAAAAGGGATGATGTGAGCTCATGGACCATATTTATAATACTTGGGCATGACCGGGGAATTCTTTAAGAAGGTGGGAACCCTTACAAATATTGCAAGGGAATTTAATTTTACAAAGTTTGTTGGAATATTTCTTGACATTAGCTACATTCATAACAATGGTTGTTGGGTTGATCCCTTGCTTATTTTGCTTCTTTTTCCTTCTCTTCTTCATTTTAGCTTCCTAGTTAGTAGGATCAATACTTTCACCAGGTGAAGAAGAATAAAGGGAAGAAGAGACAATGGGGAAAGAAGGAAAAGGGTCAACTTGAGGTTGGTGTTTTTCATGTGGAGGAGATGGGATATTCTAAACCAAGGAGGTTGAAAACAACCATACCGGTAAACCTATAGTAAATATGAGAAGGGATAATGTAGCTTTCTAAGGAGCACCAGTGTTTCCAAAAGAAGGAAAAGGACCAGGATTCTTGTCAGAGGGGTTTCCTTGACTGACAGACTCTGGAACTGCTTCCATCAAGTTCAACCTAAGGTCTACTAAGGAATAAAAAGTGAGAATTCAGTAAAGGAAAAAATAACAATCAAAAGGGTCATTAGGTATAAAGGTATTACCAGGTTGTTGTGAAACTAAATATACCACTAAGTATTTGCCGAAAATATCCTTGAATGTTGTGTTCGATGTATCAAAACAACAAGGTGATTGACTTAGTTACCCAGGGATGGTTTGCAACTTAAAGGGGACTTCCTATATACCCTAGGGTACATGGAAGTGTAATCCGTAGTAGTGTTGTCTAATGTGTCTTGTACGATGGGAAGCACCCCTATATACTCCTCATACATGGAGTGCCATTCTGATATGCCTGAGGGTACGTGGAAGAAAAATCATATAGACTTAGAAGTATGTGGAATACCAACCACCTACAGAATGTAACACAAATAGTTAATGACAACTCCTACGTTTAGAGATGCGGGAACACGTCTTCTAGCCTAGACCAACTAGATGTCTCTTTAATGTTTAAATTCTCCATAGGTTCATTAATAAATTGTAATGTTGATCTTGATTAATGTTTTAGTTTCAAGGATCGAAATGAATTCACCTGAACTCCTAAAATGAAACTTGCATGAGAAAATTAACTCTTTTCATTCAATGAAGATATAACTAAAGAAGGGAAGGTGTTTCAAACAATGATGCAAAAAACAACAACTTCCAAACAAGATCTTTGAATTTACTATTCCAATTCAAAAGTTAAAAGCCCTAATGCGTGAAACAATGAATTTTTTTCTCTTTTCTTTTAATTTTCAATGTAAAAAAAAATGGAAATATGAAAAGATTATTGAATAATAAAAAAATTCAGCAAGATTGCTACTGTAATATGAAAAGCTCTTTAACAAGTCAATAATCAAGTCAAATAACAAAAGAAACCTAATTGATAAGAAGCAATCTCTTATCAAAAAGTAAATCACACTCAATTTCACACAAGCTACTAGGTTTACAGAGATCTTGGATAGATCAAGGACTTAGGAAGACATTGCAAACAAAACAAAATTCATAGAAAGTTAGGGAAAATGAAATTTTTTCAGTTTTTAGGGATCATCATAGGTACAATATAGGTACTAGTGTGAGTCGTCACACTTAATAAATTGGACAAATGCACCAGGTCACTCTATCTTAGAAGAAAAAGTTCCATGAAGTATATTTGCTTAAAAAGTGAAAAACAAAGCCTAACCAAGCTCGAAGTTAAGCTTTCCTAAACTAGATGATAGTTTGAACAAGTCAAATAGAGTCAATTTCATAGGTCCTAAAAGGCTCGACAAAGAATACCACTAAATAATATCCCATTCCCCAATGGAGTTGCCAAAATGTTATGTCGATAAATTCCTTTTACGAACAAAAACAATCTCCCTAGACCTAGAGGCTTAGTCTAGAAACAACCAAGACAAAACTACAATGTTTTTCCTTAGATATGTTTGGAATATGGAAGGAAACTTACTTGGGATGTACTACAAGCTTCCTCCTTCTCATTACTTGTTAGCTTCAACTCCAACTCCATTTTATAAAAGTGGAACCTGAAAATCACCCAAAAGATGGAAGAGAACCAAAATATAAAAAATAACATATTCTATCAATTCTTAACAAGAAGTCAAGGATTCATGTTATACATATGCATAAACAAGACATAATGTATAGGAGAAACAATTCACTTTTGTATTAATAATGATAGGAAACGATTACAACCCTTGTAGGCCTTGACTTTGTGAATCTCTCCCACCTATCTTTTCCTTCCCTTTCCATGATGGTAATGTTGGAAATAATACTGA
>APFE030413385.1:2233-113411 GCA_000404065.3 Pinus taeda | reverse complement strand
GTGTATATGCAGTTTTACGGATTGTTTGGTAAACCCCTTACCTAGTTTCTCCAGAGCAGTCACTTTTTGATCCTTTTCGGACTCCTTAAAAGAAAAGGCTCTATTGAGCACTTGTCACTTCAGGCTCACTAAATATTCGAAGGCAACTAGATTCATGTTTTGCCCTTTTCTCCACTCTTAAAACATGAAAAGGTCAAGTTGTGTCCTAATGTCTTAAAAATTTATTCGACCATGATTACATTTACCTTGTTAGATCTTGTTTGCGCTAGTTTTGAGTAGGGTCTTTTATCGTTAGCTTGTCTAGGATTTTTGTTTGATTCGATCATCCTGGCGGATCCATCAATCCCGTCTCCCGTCCCGAGTGATCAAGGGTCTCCTTCTTCTGCTGCTCCCGAGACACCGGTTTGTGGTGACACTTTCCCTGTTTTTCCAAGTGTCCAACCGTTGAACTCTCGTGCTCCAGAGGATGAGCTTTACGACTTGTTTTGGAACCCTGTTTGGGAGCCTTCTGAAGAGGATTTTCCCTCTACTCCTGTTGGTGTTTCGTCCCCGATGGCTTCTTCCGATATGGAAGACACATCTCCAGTATTGACTGGAACACCCGTTATGTCGAGTATTGAGACTCCAATCCCGGCCACATCCCTGATTATATCTACGCCCTACACTGTTACACCTCTCGGTATTACAGTGCTGACGCGCTATAGATCTCCGAGGGATGCTATGGGCTCTGCGAGTTCCTCTTCTATGTGGGATAATAACATTGTTCCCACTACGAGACCTTTTTTTTCCCAAGGTCACCATACCGCTGTCACGTCAGTTCCGACCAATCCAACCGTTTGTGTCGCATCGTCAATTCCAGTTGCTAGTGCCGTTACGACATCTTCCGTCGTAACTACTGTTGTCGGCCCATCCCGTGGTCTGGTACATAGTGGTCAATCAGCACATGCTGCCAGAGTTGTTCATCCTGCAAGCGGTGCCCCGCCTTCTTCTGATGCCATTTCAGCAGGGGGGCGTATTCTTAGTACTTGCATGCTGTCCAGAATCCAGGCGGGCAAGGCCCTTATTATGATCTTGTCAATCATTATTTGTATACCTCCTTGCCAGCCCAACCTGCTGTAGAAGGTACCATTCTGTTGAATGTGGCTTGGGGTACCACTGGTTATGGTGGTGGCCAATTCCGTCCGGACCAAGGGCAGCCATCTCAAGGACCATCATATCAAGGTCAGCCATCCTACACGCAGCCTAATTATGGGCAGCAGTATTATGGCCAAACCTATCCAGGGCAACCTGGAGGCTCGCAAGGACAACCCTATCAGGGACAACCTTCGGCCTCTGGTGGTCCATCTTATACATATCTTGGGTAACCTTCTGGAAACCTGGGACAACCTTATGCTCAACAAAGACAACTTGGACCCCAGCAGGGATACCCTTCGGGTCAACCCTATGGGAATCCAGGACAACCTTACACGCATCAAGGACAACTCGGAAACCAGCAAGGCTACCCTTCTGGGCAAGGTGGCCAGCCTTACATGCAGCAAGGCCAGCCCACTGCTCATCCTAGTCAGCCATCTGGTCTACAAGGACAACCTTTGGTTGCGTAAGGACAACCAAATACCCAGCAAGTCCAACCTTCTGGGCAAGTAGGTCCGTCTCAGATCCAGCCAGGACAACCTTCCAGCTAGATAGCCCAACCTCAGTCTTCGCAAGGATATCTCTCTGGGGTGGCTCAACCGGGCATGCAGATGGTTCCTGCTTCTCAAGCTCAACCCGGTTACCAACCCCAGAATCAAACTGGTCTCCAGCCACAAGGTGGGTACCAATCCCAACCTTCTTATCAAATTCCGCCTAGTTCCCAGGCTCAATATGGAGCCCAGCAACCATATGGATACCAGCAACCCCAGGGGCAAAATCAATTTTCCCCGTATAAAAATTACCAACAGCCGAAAGCCACCCCTTATCAAAATTACTAGCAACCCAATGTTGCTCCTGCAGGGCAGTATGGTAACCATTGGGGCGTTGGGGGGCAGAACTAGAATCAACCATCCGGTTACGGATATAACCCTTATGGACAAGGTTCCTATGGACAAGGTCCTTTTGGACCTAGTCCGTCTGGACAAGGTCAATGGGGGCAACCAACAACTGGATGGAACTCTGGCCCGACCTCATATCCGCAGATGTCCTTCAACCCACAACTACCATTTCTAGTGACGTTGGAACTACCCGATGTGTCGAAGTTAACAAATGATCCTATTTTGCATAATCCACAATGGCCACTAGTTCCAATTAAGATACCCGACGATTGTCTCAAATTCAACGGCAAAGCTGGAGAGGATCCTCAAGCCCATGTAATGACTTATCACCTTTGGTGTTCGTCCAATTCATGGCTTGATGATTCGGTTCGACTTCGTCTGTTCCAAAGGACTCTCACCGGCTCTGTTGCTAAATGGTATATTGAATTGACCCATGGGTCTTTCAAGATTTCAATTCATTGGTTATGGCATTCCTCACTCATTTTCAGTTACCCATTCGGTACGAGACAGGGACCCATCTCCTTACGTCTCTCAAGCAAGATACCGCTACGCATATCTCGGATAATATACATGAATGGAGAAGGCGTCGTCGGATGATCAAGTTTTGGATTCCTGATCAACTCCTCACTGATTGGTTCACAACTGCCTTCGTCCCTAAGATTGCACGGGACATTGCTATGGGAGCCTGTGTGACTGAAGAGCAAGCTATTGCGCGTGCTCAGTACCTTGACTTAGTTTATTCTCAGTCAGGTACTTTATATGAGTATTTGCCTGATGCCCCGAGACCTGGTACATCCAAGGCTCCACCAAAGACATTTGTTGATGGAGTTATTGGCTCTGTAAATCCGTCGTCCAAAAAATCATCCTCGAACCCTGGGAAGCAAAAATCGAATGCTTCTAAGGAAAACACTTCTCAGGGTGGTTCAAATTCTGGAAGTACTTTCGAGGTTAACGGCGAGTAAGGCCTCGAAAGGAAAGAAAAAGGGGAAACCAAAGAATAAGTTTGAGCAACCTAAACAGGATTCCTCCAAACCTCCATCTGAGGAAGGAGCTAAGCGCAAACCCAAATATCCTTGTCTCATCTGTGATGAGGATCACTACACTAAAGACTGCGCAAGGTGGTCCGAGGTTAGTCATTTGTTGAAAGGTGCCCCTGGGATTCTTGCGGTTCTGAAAGAACCTTTCCCCTCTCAATAGACTCAAATGGTGGCTGATTCATCTTCGTCTTCTTCTCCCTTTGGTTCCCAAGTCTCCATGGCTGGATCCATTCCCGTTCATGTAACGAATCAAACAAAGGAGTATCCGTCGTCCGTCGGGAAGGAGCCCGAGGTTCCCTCAAGTGCTCCTTCGTCCAACTCTGGTCCACTCCATATCGAGAGACCAAGTACTGAGATGACCATCTGACCCCCTCCCAAATGTGTACTCAGGAGATCATCTTACAACCCAAATGCTCGTGCTGCTCAGCACTATAGCATAGTTGAGGACTTAGCGCAGGCTCCGTCGGCTATGTCTGCATTAGAAGTTCTCCAGAGCTGCCCCCCTCAGAGGAAGTCCCTGCTATCGGCCATCGGTGGCATCGACCGGGAAGATTCGGATCTGATTACCTTTGACCTCGAGAGCCATGTACCAAGGTTTCCTCATCAGATCGCTTTTCTCATACAAGTCATCATCAATTCAAAAATGATCCATCGTACGGTTATTGATGAGGGCGCGTCAACTTGCATTATGTCTATTGCTTGTTGGAAAGCGATCGGGTCTCCGACTTTGAGCCAGTCTCCCACGATATTGGAAGCCTTTGACGGGAGAGAATCTCATCCCTATGGTATTCTTCAACGATTGCCGATCACTTTAGAAGGGAAAACAGTTGAAGTAGAAGTTGAGGTCATTGACGCAAATCTTACTTACAACCTCCTTCTGGGCCGGAGTTGGACGTATGCCATGCGTGCCATGGCTTCATCCCTCTTCCGTGTCATTCGTTTCCCTCACCAAGGGAAAATTGTCACGGTAGACCAGCTCTCCTTATTCGCTTCTTCTTCTGAAGGAAATGTGCCTTTCGTGAAGCATACCTCCATCCCTTTCGAGAGTGTTCGAGCCGGGATCTTCAAAGATCCCGCCCTCATGGGTGTTTTCTCACTCCCACCTCCCAACCTTGCCTCCATCAGTATGATTTTGATTCGTTCTGATCCCTGGGTCCTTCCCCCCATCGACCAGATAGAATCGTGGGTCGAGGAGATGCCGTTGAGTCCCACCGAGCTCAACTACATCGAAATCGCTGTTGTATCAGCTCCTCCTGCTGAACCCGCTTCTTTAAGCGGCACTCTTGACTCATACGACTATTCCCCTTGGCTTGGAGAATGTGCCTCCTCGGATCCATTAAAGGAAATATTTCCTTCCGACGAAGCCATCATGGATACCATGTCTCTCGAGGAACCCCCATGGTTCAATCTTCATCAACATTCCTCGTTTCTCCCTACCCTTCGGGAAACGTTGGCTTGTCTCGAGCGGTTTGCTTCATGTCTCCCTTCGCAACCTCTTCAGACGCCTATTCAGGTCTATCAAGTATCGTCTGAAGGGAATTTGGGGAACATTACGCAGACCCAACCTATCGACATCTCTGTCAAACCAGGGATTGTCGAGAACATCTATATAGGAGTCACTTGCACTCCTGAGGAAATTCAAATCTACATAGCTCTTTTTCGCGAATTCTGTGACGTTTTTGCGTGGTCTTATGAAGAGATGCCTGGCATTGATCCAAACATTGTAGTGCATGAGATACCTACGTATCCAGGAGCCAAACATGTTCGTAAGCGTTTACGCCCTGTGCACCCCCGCAAGGCTGTAGCTATCAAAGCAGAAGTTGAAAAAATTCTTAAAGCTGGTTTCATTTACCCTATCCCACTCACAGATTGGGTCTCTAACATTGTCCCTGTGGATAAAAAGTAGGGTACTATTTGTGTCTGTGTCGATTATCGCGATATTAACCGAGCCTGCCCAAAAGATAACTACCCCACACCTTTCATTGACCAACTCATTGATGAGTGTGCTGGGAGTGAGATATATTCGTTTATGGATGGATTTTCTGGCTACAACCAGATTAATATCGCGCCCGCTGATCAACACAAGACGTCCTTTATTTGTCCATGGGGTACTTTTGCTTACAAAAAGCTCCCTTTCGGTCTCAAGAATGTCGGTGCCACTTTTCAACATGCGATGTCTTATGCCTTTCATGATATCCAGCACATCGTAAAGCCTTATCTGGATGAACTTCCCGCTCATTCGGCTAAGCGCCAAGACCATCCGTCACATCTCCGCGAGATTTTTCTCCACTGTCGACACTACAATATCCAACTTAACCTGCATAAATGTGTCTTCTACGTAGAATCTTGTCGACTTCTCGGGTTTATCGTCTCCTGAGAGGGCATCCGCTTGGATCCCCTTAAATTCGAAGCCGTTTTGAATCTTCCTCCCCCTGATTCTTTGCGGAAACTGCAGAGTTTGCAGGGTAAAGCAAATTTCTTCCGACGATTTATCCCGAATTATGCCGAAGTGGCAAAAGGTTTCACGCGGTTACTCAAGCGCGACACCCCGTTTCGATGGGATGCCGTAGCTGAGGAGTCTTTTGCACATCTTAAAACTCTCCTCATTTCCACCCTTTGTTGTGGCCTCCGAATTATCATCGCGATTACATGCTGTATTTGGCCGGTGCTGATACCACCATCGGTATGGTTCTGGTCCAGGATGACGATGATGGCACTGAACACGTTATCAACTACCTTAGCAGCAATTTGTTAGATACGGAAACTCGACATGCGTATGTCGAGAAGTTGGCCCTCGCTGCTGTTTGCATTGTTCAACATTCTGTCATTACATCTTGTTGTGTACTACGACAGTGATCTCCGATTGCAACCCTATGACCTATATTCGTTCACGCCAATTGCTGGGAGGCAAATACTCGAAGTGGATAGTCATCCTCCAAGAGTTTGACTTGGAATTTACTGCTGCCAAGTCTAACAAATCACTTGTCTTCGCTGAGCTGTTGTGTTCTTTGCCATCCACTGCTGCCTCCTCTCAGTTAGAGGATTCCATTCCAGACGAAAATCTCTTCCTCATTAGCACCCTCGATCCCTAGTACAGGGATATTATTGTCTACTTGCAGACATCCTCCTTCCGTCCTGAAACCTCTAGGGATGCTCGTCGACGGATCCTGCATCAAGCCCAACCATATTGCATCGTTGGGGACACCCTGTACCGTCTTAGTGTTGATTCTGCTCTTCGCCGATGCTTGACTTTCGAAGAAGCCGAGAGAGTTCTGAATGACTGCCACTCTGGTGCATGTGGCAGTCACATGTCTGGGTATGCCACCACACAGAAAATCCTTCGTGTCGGCTATTTCTGGCCCTCCATTTTTAAGGATTGCATTCTTGATATCCGTTCGTGTCATGAATGCCAGATTTACCAACGGAAGATGCATGCACCCCCTGCTCCACTGCACCCTGTTGTAACCATCGGCCATTTTTCCAAATGGGGCATCGATTATGTGACCTGTAATCCTCGCTCGACCGGGGGGCATGGGTATATCATCGTTGGTGTTAATTATTTCATGAAATGGGCCGAGGTGATGCCTACATTGTCCGAAGACGGTCACACCGCGGCGCAGTTTTTGTTCAATCATGTTATTTCGCGGTTCGGAGTACCCCAAGCCATCGTCACTGATCACGGAAAGAATTTTCGTAATCACATGATGACTGAGCTAACAACCCAGTTGGGCCTTAGGCATGATAGTTCGACCCCGTACTATCCTCAGGCAAACAGTCAAGTGGAAACCGTGAACAATGTTTTGGTCACGATGCTTCAAAGAACTATTGGCATGCATAAGTCCAATTGGCATCTAATGTTGTTCTCTGCTTTGTGGGCCTACTGTACCTCCGTGAAGGACGCCACCGGTTTCACTCCTGTCTAGTTAGTTTATGGACTGGAGGCGACCGTTCCTATTGAGTGTGAGATTCCTTCATTAAAGATAGCTATCGAGTTGCTCCCTGATACTACTCCAGTAGAAGAGTGTCTTCTTTACTTAGAACGGTTGGATGAGACTCGTCGTCTAGCCTCCTTAGCTATTGAAGCTCAGAAGAAGCGAGTGAAAACTCACTTCGATAATACTATTAACCCCCGCTCTTTCATTGAGGGAGACCTAGTATTGCTCTATGATCAAGCTAACGATAAGCTGGGGGCAGGAAAACTCGAGCCTATGTGGCACGGGCACTACATTGTGAAAAGAGTTTTGCAAAAAGGTGCCTATGAGCTTATTGATTATGAAGGAAATCCCCTGGATAGGCCCCGAAATGGGCTTTATCTTAAAAAATACTATGCATGAGTCCAGGCACTCTCTTTTTGTACATACGTGTGCTTTCAGCAAGTGTGTTGTGTGTGCATGTTTTAGTTTTTATTTTGGTATGTCGGCGTGATTTCCACTTATTGTGTCTTTTGCTTCTTGAACAGATGTCTGGATCACCTTATGTTGGTTTCGCTGATGGTGCTTCCCGTAGTACACGTAACTTGTCATCTGCGGCATGGGTGATCTACGATCCTCATGGTGAGTTAGTAGATATTCAAGGGGCTTGTCTAGGTTGCACAACGAACAATGTTGCTGAATATAGTGTTGTGATCAAATTATTAGATGAGGCAATTAACCTCGGCATTCGCACATTGGTCGTGAACTTGGACTCTCAACTTGTAGTCCATCAACTCAACGGGCGTTATTCCATCAGAGATCATCAGATTTTAATGTTGTATTTACGTGTTAAGTTATTAGAAAGGGATTTTGATTTCATTACTTATCAACATATTCCAAGACGACTTAATACGTTAACCGACGCATTAGCTAATTATGTGTTGGACAAGCATTTGCATAACATGTGAATCAACATAATACAAGAAGCATAAAGTACAATAAGACCATAAAACAAATGTATATATATGTGTGTGTGTGTGTGATTGTCCAGAATGTTTGCACCCCGTGCATCATCAAAAAATAATACATGTTTGTCTGAATACATCTGGAGACAACATGTCTCTCAAAAAATATGCATGAAAAGAAAAGCCTAGATATCTAGTCTCGGTGGTGCTCATGGTAGCACGTCACCACTCACACTAGACGCCTCAGGAGACGGTGGATGTGAGTTGGCACCCCGTGTGACTCTGGTAAGCTAGCGGGACATCCGCTAGCCGAGCATAATCTGGGATCCCTCGAGTGATAGCCTCGAGGTTCTGGATAAGCTCCCCTCTTTCACCGCCCTCCTCCTGAGGATCTGCTCCTGCTGCTGCTGCTACTAGATGTCTCCTTGCAACGGAAGACAAGCTAGCTGGACGCTCTGGGCCAACATCTGCATGTGCATATAAAAGTCATTAGGACAAGCATGTACTAACCAAAAAATCATAAAAATATAGAATAAAAAAATGAGGACGTACCAATCTCCTCGTCCCAGTCCTCTCCCTCCGGTAAGGGAAGGTCAGGGTCTCCAAGGAAGTCTGTCCCTGCATACGACCAGTCTTCCACCATGATCAGTTGGTGGCGAAGCCACCCGAAGAACGCTAGTCTGAAGGACATCTGCTGGCCGCCACCACCCCTCGGCATCAGTGCCACCCATCGAGCCATCCTTGGCTCTCGAGGTGCTAGGTCTGCCACAAAGGCCCCTTGGCCCTGGAAGCTTGGCACACGTTCCAAGAAGAACGTCATCAAGATGGAACCATACCCGAACTGTTGCAGCTTGCCCCGCTTGGCCTTTGTCAGCTGCCACTTCATATTGGTTGTCACAGCTGACACCCAATTGAAGATCGTCGGGCTAAGACACTCTATCGCTAATAGTAGGTGGTTCTTCGTAGCTTCGTGGGGCACTTGTGCCCCTGCAGCTCGTGTAAGAGTGAAAAGTAAAGCTCTCAATGTCAGATCCTGAAAGGTGGAGATGTCCACCTTCGAACTGCCTTGCCCATATCTTGCCTCCGGGCAAATACGAGCCTTTACCTCATCCATCTTCTCCCCAGATGGCCTGCTCCCAGTCAACCAAGGCACCGGCCCTCGTCGCGACAATCCTATCAAGAAGTAGATATCCGATACATCCAACTCCAGTACCTGATCTCGTATTCGGAACACCTATTCCTCTACGTCCCATAAGTCAATCAAGTACTGTAGGAGCTCTGGCTGAGCTCGCAAATAGGATAGCATGAAGAATTTCTTGAGCCCACATGCTCTCAGAGCTTCCATGCAATCCTCGTCAGCTAGGGCTAATATGTCCACTTGGTCATGTTCCCGTTCCTTCCATATCATCACCATTTTTGCGGATTGCCTTGCAAAAAAAAGTCAAAATGACGCATTAGAATCTCATAAAGCTTGAAATTGCAAAAAATGGGGTTTAGATTTGTTAAAATTAACCCAAAAAATGTGCGCGGCCGTTGGCGTGACTGTTTCTAAAACAGTCGCGCCCATGGGCGTGCGCCCTATGGGAAACTTGCCCCATTGGCGCGGGCCCGTGCCCAAAACCCGCGCCAATGGGCGCAACCCCTAAATTTCAAATTCCCCCCATAGGATATGAAAATGCAGTTAAAAACAAAATGCAAATGGATGGAAATGAAGCTAAGGACAAGACCGCTTACTTGACACTGACGGCGCTTGAAACGGTCCACTGGATTGGTCGCAATTGCCAACTGAAGGTTGCAATCAAAAAAGCCCTAATGTCGCTCTCAAAAGGTAAAAAGTGAAAAGTAATTTCTATTTTACCATTTTCACCTTTTTATAGCTTTTTGACCCTAATTAAGCTTTAAAAAGTCATTTTATGAATATTTTCATGGATATTTGTGTCGAAAATGGGTTTTACGCTGATTGTTTGTGTAGCGACAGGTATTTATGGAGCTTTCATGGCGAAACGAGTTGTATTTTATACTTTTTTGGACTCGGTAAATACACGAAAAAGTCACTTTGGAGTCATCTTTTGCTCTTTTCTGACTCTCTAAATGTGAAAAGAATGCCAAGTTGGTCCTCTCGACTCATTAAATGGATATGAGAGGCAGTCGTCTTTAAACCCTTTTCCGACCGTTTAAAAATGAAAAGATCATCAGACCCTTGTCGTTTCCGGTTCGTTAACGGTGATGAAACGACGTGGTTTTGATCACTTTTTTACTTTTTCAGATCAGAGTCACTACTTATGAAAAGTACTCCTCGGTCGTAATGATCGGGCGGTTCTTTCGAGCATGGTTTTATACTTTTTCGGGCTCGAGAGACACAACTTTACGAAAAAGGACACCCGTGGAGTTTCCTTTTTGCTGTCTTTTCAAACTCTCTAAATATGAAAAGATGCCAAGTTTTTCCTTTGTCAGACTCGTTAAAACTTTATGACATCGGGTTCCGTCGTGATGACGCCTCTCAAGCATATGCTATCCCCGTCAAGCTTATCATCTAAAAATAACCGGGGTACTCGCCAGAAATTGTGGGGGAATAAAGGAACCGTAATCATCGTTGTGTTGGCAGTATGTCTCTCTTAAACATGGCACTTGTCTGCATTCGTGTCTGGGTGGGGACATCTCATCTTGTTTCACACTTGCCTCCATGGGTTTGGGTTATCTTGTTTGACCATTCATCTGCTCATCGCCTTGTCACCATGACCTTTGATCATTTGATATCAAATACTGCCAAGTCCACTGTCATGCCGCCGATATGTTCAAGAGAAGTTGACCTCTGCAAAATATTCAACCTCCCTCTGATGCTTCACACAAAATTTTTTATCCTTCTTTGTCTCGTGTCAATGATGTGGAAACGTTATGGCCCACCTTCGATCAAGGTCACTTCCTGTCGACTTCAGCTCATTATCCAGGAAGTTGACTTAGAGACTCCCTTCAGGTACCTTGGAGCCTGCATGCCTCAATGGCAGGTTCTTCGTGTTCGACGCGAGGTTTTCATCATTGACCTCCGATCGAATGATTCTACGGGTGTTCGACACCGGCTCACTGATTCGCACGCCGTGGATTGTACCTATAGTACCTCGAGGACCATTATCATTATTGGTGGTACCTATTGCATCTGTTAACAGTTTTCATCATTGACTGGTAATCAGACGATGTTCTCGCATGTTCGACTTCGACTCCTATATTCGCATGCTTGAACTTGTACTCTATTCGGGTCGAGTTGGAGCGCAAGACCCTGGATTGTGTATGTTGGATCAAGGCTGCAATTTGTGGATTAGTATAATCACTACATGAATCATTCACTGGATGGGTGCGACCATGCCTGAGTCCATTCATTGATCCTCATTGGATGGCTGCGTCCATACCTGGGATCTAGATTTTTATGTACTCTGCTATGGATGGCTGCGCCCATACCATGTACATCATGTATTTGAGATATCAGTTGTATCTCGTGCAGGTTCTCCGGCGACCGTGTTTTCAGTCAACCATGTTCTTGTAAAGCACTTCACCCCTCTCTCTCTCGGGCTTCATGCTTTAGGGGGCATCTATTACACAACATTTTTTCACTGCCCCTGTTACCCCTTCTCCCGTACATTGGAGGACCTATTCCGGGACCTGTGAGAAGTGACATGACTTGAAAACACCTGCTTTGTATCCCTTAAAGTATGTACTCTATATGCCCTGAAGACACCTTCTGCAAAATACCCAAAAATATATCCCTTTCTCCATTGGCGTTGTTCCACAGTGTACTACTTGCGCCAATAGGGTAAATCCTCCAAAGAGGGCGCGCCAGCTGGCACTCTGTCTCAAATTCGCACTAGCGCCAACCCAATTGGGTAAAGTTTTTAACCATCAAACTTCCAAAGGTTCCTTCCACCTTATCCATAGACTAATTCCAGTTTGAATTGGTTCAGTTGGGCTTCGTATCTCCCAAGGAGGGATGTAGTTCTCCACCTCTCATGGAAGCTTCCTAATGATAAGGACAATCCCATGAATCAAGTGGATGGTCTTATCTACTCCTCCTATCCCTATATAATCTTGTTCCTTTCCCTTTGACAAGCTAGTTGGTAATTCTTGGTTAGTAATTCTACTTTTCAAGCTCCCAAAGTCTGAGGATTGCTAAGCTCATCTTGTAAGAGGTCTTGTGTATCCCTATGAGGCTAAATCTTTAAGGAGGAGATCCATGTCCAAGTGATCAAGGAGAGAGAGGCGTGTTCCCATCCCTACAAGCTTTGCAAGGCATGTGTTGCTGATTCACCTAGCCAAAGGAGGATTTGATGTCAGAACTTGGTTGTATTCGCTTTTGTTTATCAATAATAATAGATGACTATCATTATGGTTCCACTCATGTGTCTTTATAATGATGTTTGATTTGTATCCTTTCTGACTGATACATAGTTGCATTTCCCGGATTTTATGCTTGTATTTGTCTTGTTCTTTGCATGTGCAGGTGTCTATTCATGGAGATCATGAGGATTGCGACCAACTGAAGTGAAAGAACGGAAGCGACGCCCCTTCTACGAATATAAGCGTTGGATTCGAGGTAGGCTCTCATCATTGGCCTTTATTTTGCAACTAGGAATCTGCGTGTTAGCGTTGTTTGATTGTTGCTAGACCTCAATTAGGCTAGTGGGATCGCCTTTGTCCGCAGAGGGGATTTACCTACACAACACTAGTCCAGTAAACCTAAAAGACCTAATTCAAAAGAACTCAAAACAAACTCATATATCTAGCCTAAAACTTGTCTCTTTACATATATTCATTGAAAAATCCTTTGAGATATCCCTCTTTGGTTTAGTAGGGCTAGCTACTGAGCTAAAAGTGGTTCGAGGTTACCTCTTTCGATCTCCTCCTCAGCCTAGGAAATTGTAGAGGATAACATTTTTGCGTTGTTGTCGGGGAAACAACCAATAAATCATTCCAGGTAAATATTTTAGAGATTTCAAGGGAATTGGTTCTGTAGTTGACAGTTTCCAGTATCCAAAGAGAGGCTGATTTTACAAATTTCATCAATCTTAAGGTGAGAAAAAAATTATGGCTCCTAAAACATATACCAGGTCAAATTCTTACCCAAATCCACCTTTTATTGTTGAAGATCCTGAAAAAATTCTCAGAAAACTTAAGTTACCTATCACTAAAAGTGCAGCTCGAAAATTAAAAGAACAACTTCTCTACCTACAAATATATTTTCTTTTGAGTAGCTTCCTTTTGATACTCACTCATAATTTTCTCTTTCAAGGTCAAAATATGAGTCTTACATTTCTAAAGTAATATCTAAACCTCTTCAATTTGAATCTCATTCTCATTTTTTAGAATCTCTATCTAGTAGAGTTGATCACGGGTTGTGGTTGAATTTTGACAAACTTAAGATTCTTACTGACCCACTCCAAGTCACTACTGAAAAATCCTACATTCAGTATTAGCTTGAATACATAACTTTTGTCTCATCCTCCACTACACCTCCAAATACATCTACTACATCTCCAAGTACCTCAACCACCTCATCCTTTCTTCCACCACCTCCATGAATGTCATCATCATTACCTACACAACCCATTGTAGTACCTCCACTGCCTCCAGGAATCATGGCATGATTTGCACCTCTCATGCTACCTGCTCAACTTGCTGCTTTACCTTAGAAATATGCTCAAAGACTCCCTCTATTTGATGGGAGCTTAGAAATCACAACCCAACATCATGTTGATAAATTGATAGATTTTATTGATCTAGAAGAAATTTATGAAGATGATGCTAAGATGAGAATAATAGCTCAGAGTTTCTCTGGAGATGTGAAGAAATGGTTTCGCAATTTGGCTACTAATTCTATCAATAATTCTCATAGATTAGTAGAATTGTTCTTAGCACGTTGGAAAGAAAAGAAAAATCCACTATAGATTTTGGCTGAGTACAATTCTATGAAAAGAAATTAGAATGAGATAGTCCGAGAGTTCACAACAAGATTAAATTTGGTATACAATTCTATTCCTAATGATATGAAGCTTCCACTTGGTGTAGCACTTATCCATTATCCTGATGCTTTTGACCCAGACATGGCATATCAGCTCAGAGAGAGAGACCCTGCAACTCTTGAACAAATGCAACGAAATGCAACTAAACTGCTCATTAAGAAATCTAAATCAAAGCCTGAAAGTACTGAGAAGAAAGTTGTTTTTAAAGAATAGCCTTCATCATATTCAGATGTAAAGATTGACACTCTAATCAAAACCATGGAGATAATGACAGATAGAATATCCACAACTGATCAACAAGTGGAGCCTTCAGTGAGGAATCCAAACTTTCATGGCCAACAACAATAACAATTTAGAAATAGACAGAAAGAGGAGCGAAATCAAGATCCTCAAGGACAAGTAAGAGTGCCATTTCGGCAAAAATTATACCAAAGGTAAGGAAGAAGATGATGAGGAGAATGTAGAAGCAAGTCATTTCTTTGAAGAAGATTGGCTGCCTACCTTTTTGACAAAAGAAGATCAGTTTCTGAAGAACCTTTCATACCAAGTGATCAACAACTTGTATTTACAAGTGTTGATCTATGGGCTATGAAAACTGAATAATACCAAAGAGGATATCAAAATTCTCTTAGTCATTTGCAAAAGAAGTACAACTTGAGGAACATAAATGTACCTGTTACATTGAACCAGAAGAGGCAAAATTTGTAGAAAGACACACCGAGCAAAGCAACAACTCCTCCAAATCAGAATAAAGAAAAAGAAGTTGTGATACTGAGTCGGGATAAAACCAATGAGATATCTACAAGAAATGTGAGGAAAGATAAGGAGTTTCAAAGTGAAATTCATAAGAAGGAATCTAAACCTAAAGGGTAGATTGAAAAGAAGGACATTGCTACAAAGGAGGTATAAAAGCAGTCTAATATTTTTAGTTGAGAAAATGAAATTTCTAAGTTGAAAGTTTCAATTCCTCTCACTGAATTAGTGAAGAATGATAAATATAAGTTTCAGATTGAAAAAATGCTTAAGGTTGAACAGATGTCAGATACAGTGAATGTGGCTGATGATGAGCCAACAATCCTTTTTGGTCCAACCTTAGAAGGAAGTCCCGAAGATAGTGAAATTCCACCTTTTTATCTTAGTCTCAAACTTCATGAATTTATCCTCCATAACACCATGCTAGATTCTGGTGCCTCATATAATATTATGTCCAAAGTCATCATGGACAAACTAGGACTGAGTATCACCTGATCTTATCAAGACCTCTACTCTTTTGATTCAGGTAGAGTGAAATGTCTCAACCTCATTAAAAGTTTAGTAGTGTCCTTGGACCAAATTCCTACCAAGAATGTGTTGATGGATGTAGTGGTCACTGATATTCATCCTCAGTTTGGTATGTTTCTTTCAAGGTATTGGGGAGAAAAACTAAAGGGTACTCTACAACTTGACTTTTCATATGCTACTATCCCAGTATTTGGGTAGCTCAGAAAAATCTATCAGGAAAAGAAGATGAAATTCATGATCAGTAGTAAGGAAAAACCAATAAATCACCCTATACATGTTGTGCACACTGATCTTGATTGCTTCATTTTGTTTATTGATATGAATTCATTGGATGATGAAAGTCAACTTGTAGAAAATTCAGAAGTTCCAGATATTATAAACAATGTGCAGAAAGTTATCACTACTGAAGGGAAAGAGATAGATGAAGAATGTTTGCAACTAGTAAAACTATTGAAAGGATTGTTGAGATAGTGTATAAAGTAGAGTATCTTGAGACAACCAACCATCCTCCAAAATATCAGATAGCTCAGCCTTCAGAAATACTTTTTCTAGATGAAGAAAATGGTCTTTGGACCATGGAGTTTGATGGTGCATTGGGAAAAGAAGGAGCTAGGATTGGTTTTTGGATTCATGGTCCATTACATCAGTCATGTAAAATTCTTCGTAATGTAAGAATGAGTTCTTACAAGTTAGCTTTTGACTTCTCAAACAATGAGGCAGAGTATGAGGCATTGCTTGATGGCCTCAAGATTCTGAAGAAGTTGGGAGCAAAGAAAACTTATGTTTATGGCGACTCCGAATTGGTAATCAAACAAGTAAAAGGGGAATACCAGGCCAAGCATCCAAGAATGAGAGTTTATCACAATGTTGTACTCGACATCCTAATTTTGTTTTACAGAATATACTTTGTCTCTTATTCCTAGAACTTAGAATGTTATAGCTGACTCCCTTGCTACTGTAGTCAGTATGGTGAAGATTCCTATTCACTCTAATTAGAAGTATTCTATCCATGTAAAACATCACCCAACTGTTCCTAGCAATATGTTATTTTGTCAAGTGTTTTGGGATGACAAATAGATCAACAATTTTATGCAATTGGAAGGAGAATTTCAGAATTCCCGCATTGATGATACATCAAATATGAATGATCCATAGATTCAATCAGTTGAGATTGAAATATTGCAGCTGAAGGACAAAAACATTCCAAGAGGCCTTGTACCTTTGGAAGATTTGTTTGATCGTGATGATGTTTCCAAAAATCCCACCTTGGTCCCCACAGAAAAAGGTGTTGGAGATGTAAACATTGGTACAATTGACAGACCTAAGATGGTCAAATTGTCAAAATCCTTATCTCTTGAAATGAAAAGTAAGTACATAGCTTTAATGACAGAATTTTCTCATGTATTTTCTCAAGACTATTTAGATCTAAAGGTTTATTACAAGAACATCATTCAGCACCATTCCGATCAAGCCTGATCAAAATCCATTTCGCCAGAAACTGAGAGGGATTAATCCTAAGACACTGCCATCAATTTAAAAAGAGGTAAATAGGATTTATAATTCTAGTATCAGAGCCCCTATTCGATTTTCTGAATGGATGTCTAATCTAGTGCTAGTAAGAAAGAATATTGGGGAGATTCGTCTTTGCATTGATTTCAGAAATTTAAGCAAAGTGTCCCTGAATTATAATTATGCCCTGCCAAAGATGGATCATATACTTCAGAGGGTAGGTGGATCTTCCAGGATGTCATTGCTATATGGATATTCCAGGTACAATCAGATTTTGGTGCATAAAGATGATTAGCTGAAAACTACCTTCACAACGCCATGGGGGTACATTCATGTATGCCAAGATGCAATTTGGATTAAACAATGTAGGGTAAAATTTTTAGCGGGCTATGGACATAGCTTTCGCTAATGAAAAATATGTATCTCTGGTTATATATTAGATGATATCACAATATTTTCCAAGTCTGATGAAGATCATTTACATCATTTGAGAATTGTTTTTCAGAAATGCAGATAATTTGGCATCTCACTCAATCAAAAGAAGATCCTATTTTCCATGGAAGAAGGTAAGATGTTGGGCCAAATCATTTCTAAGGATGGAATTCGCACTGATCCTATAAGAGTACAAGGCATTAAAAAATTATATTTCCCAAGGAACAAATTCAGTCTTTTAATGGGAAAATCATTTTTTTGAGAAGATTCATCCCCAATCTAGCTGAACATTTGAAAGAGATGACAGACATGCTGAAGAAGGACAGTGAGGTAAAGTGGTCCTTAGAAGCTAAGACATCGTTTCATGCTATAAAATTTGCATTATCCACTACTCCTATTTTGATTAGTCCAAATTATACTTCATATTTCATTATTTTTTCATTTGCCTCTAAGCATACATTAGCAGCAGTCCTAATGCAAAAGAGAGGTCGGAAAAATGAGCAGCTGATAGCATTGCTCAGTCACACCATAAGAGATGCAACATTAATATAAAACATCATTGAGAAGCAGGCCTTGGGATTGGTGAAAGATCTCAAAGATTTTCGAGTTTATATTCTGCATTCTCACACTATTTCTTATGTTCCCACAACAACATTGAAAGAGATTATTATGCAAATAGATCTTGAAGGAAGAAGGGAAAAATGTATTGCAACTATGCTGGAGTATGATTTGGAGATAAAGCCCACAAAGCTCATTGAGGGACAAGGTTTGGCTAAGCTTATGGATGAATCTAATCTACGTGCACTAGACATCAATTTGATTGTAGCACTTTCTGAAGAAGAGGAAGAAGAAGACCCATACTTACAGGTGTCTGACATGTTCATCTCATCTCCATGGTATTCTGACATTGTTTATGTCTTGCAGCATTTAAATCCTCCACTGGAATTTCCCAAAGGTAAAGCTAGATCCTTAAAGTTGAAATCTTCAAAGTATTGTACTCTTGATGGTGTTTTATACTAGAAAGACCCTGGCAGTGTGTTGTTGAATTGTTTGGTTGAAAATGAAGCAAAGATTGTGATGAAATATTTTCACAAAGGAGACTGTGGTGGCCATCACTTTTGAAAGACTACAACAAATAAGATCTTAAGGGTTGGTTTCTATTGGCCTACCCTTTTTTCTGATGTATATAAAACAGTGATGAGCTGTCATGAATGTTAGATTTTCCAAGGAAAAATAAAACTTTTTCCATTACCCTTGTAGCCCATTACAATTTTAGCTCCTTTTTAGTAGTGGGGTCTTGACTTTATTGGCGAAATCCATCTTTCATCGTATGCACAACACAAATGGATCTTGACAACCACAGACTACTTTACAAAATGGATTGAGGCAATCCCAACTAGGTAAGCTATTGATTTTGTTATCACTCAATTTATGGAACTTAATATCTTGTATAGATTTGGCTGCCCGTAGAAAATAATCACTGATAATGCTGCTGCTTTCAAGTCAAAAATAATGGTGTATTTTTTTGCTAAGTACCATATTGTATTAGGACATTCCACTGCTTATCGTCCACAAGGAAATGGTGTGGCCGAATCCTCCAACAAATCTTCGATCAACATTATCAAGAAATTTTTAGAAGTGAACAAGAAGAAATGGCACAAAAAGCTCATTAATGCTTTATGGGCGGACAAAGTCATTACTAAGAAATCAATAGGTATGTCTCCTTTTCAATTGGTGTACGGGATTTACATAGTTTTTCCTTCATCTCTTGTTGTCTCGGTCATGAACATTCTGTAGGTATTGGACAACGAAACCGATGATATGAAAAGAAGGATAAATCAAATGATCCATCTACAACAAACTAGAGAGGAAGTTTTTCATAACACCTCTAAACTTCAGGAAAATAAAAAAGATATATGATTGCAAGACCAAGGAAGACAATTTCAATTTGGGATATGTGGTTCTCTATTGGGATGCTAGAAATGAAGAAAAAGGAAAACATGGAAAATTTGAGAATTTGTACGAGGGACCCTACAAAATATCAGCTTTCAAAGGGAAGAATGCTTTCCTACTGGAGGAAATAAATGAAGAAGATTAATTAGGAGGAGTGATCAATGGTAGGCTTCTTAAGCACTACCATGTTTGAAACAAGTTTTCAAAATGTTCATCACCATTGTACATAGAGGTATGTTTTTTATGTGCCAGTATCTAAGTGGCTATCATAGGAATTTGAAGCCTGAGGAGAAGGCCATAAGCATTCTTTTCTCAGCTTCTGTGTTTATTTTACTTTTACAATCCTGTCATGTCAAATAGTCAGTCAATTTTCAGTTTCAGTTTAGTTTTTTGCATTTTGACTCCATTTCCCAATGAATAAGGCTACTTGGTCTACATTGTTCCTGACACCTCCAAGGAGCTGCCATCCCCAGCTAGAGCCAATGTTAGTTTCAACCTTATCTACCTTCCACCAGTGATCAAAAATGATTTTACCAAGTCTGTCAAAATTCTCAAGGTCAAATTTTATCATGTCATTAAGTTTACAGAGTAAAATTTGATCACTGGATAATTGGTCTAGGAATGTTTTTGTTCTTTTTGGATAATCACACGTGTTGGTCTCCTACCTCATTCAGATGAAGGTGTCATAATAAAAAGAATATTTTCATTATATCAGTCATCATAATCACCATTCCATTCAGTCTCAGGTCTTCATTAAGTCATTAGGGTTTCAAGGTCCATCATCATCATGTGTAAATCCAGCATCAAATAAATCATGACAAGCATCTCTTTGACATTAGCTAGATGAATTTTCACAAATTCTTCATGATTTCAGTTTCAAAGGTTCCAGGAAAATAAGTTTTAGTGTTCAAAAGGCAAAAATGCAGCTCAAGTTCCATCTCTCCAAAAGTGACTCAATCTTAAAGGTGAAAAATCATTTTTTTTAAAGATTTGTAGGGCCCATTTCTTTTCAAAGGGGAAACATACTTTCCTATATAAAATCAAAAATCACCAAACTCACTTCATTTCCCTTTTATTTCCATTTGTTCATTGAGCTCTCTCCTCCATTAGCAAGAAAAAATAAGGTTTTTAGGCAAAATTAACAAAAAATTGAAGGTGTTGCGCTTCCAGAGACCACGCTACGCTTCTGAGGCCGGCACTGCGCTTCTGGACACTATGTAGCGCTTCGGGTTGCTCTTGTGCCAAAGCAACCCGAAACCTTCTAGAAATCGCCCAAACTCAAATTTGAAGCTTGCAATTCACTTTCTTGCTAATATAGACTTGTCTACAAGTAAGTACATCACTTCACTTACCTTTTTCATTTAGCAAGATGGATTCAAGCACAAGATTTCTTCATCTATGGTTTTTGGTAAATTTATCATGTAAAGAGCTAGGGTTGATGGTGGCTAGTTTAGTTTTCATATGCTAAACATGTAAATATTTCATCCTACACCTCTACACATGTTTAAAATACATCTTGACCCACTGAACCAACTATAAATCATCAAATTGCTTTACAAATAACTAAACTCTAGCTCATTCCTAGCAATTTGGGCAGTTTTCCTAGAAACTTTGTTTGTTTTGTTTTTGTTTTGTTTTTTTGTTTTTGTTTTTGTTTTTTGTTTTTTTTTTTTTTTTTTTGTTTTTTGTTTTTTTTTTTTTTTTTTTAATTTCGTACAAGCACTACTTTCCTTCATTTCACCTCATTTAAGTTTCATCAGTTACTTACAATCCCTATCCATCTCCTAGAGTTTCCCTTATCATTATTTCCACTCCACCTATCCATCATTTCATTTTTTCACTCACCCCTCAATGTTTTTTCTCATTTTCCCGCTGCTAGGGTTTCTGTCATAGGAAGGAGATTATTCACTAGAGAGGAAAAAACACCATAAAGGAGGCAAAATTCTCATATATGAACCTACCAACTACAATGAAATCAATAAATCACCCTTTATCAAGCAATGTTTTGAAGATGTGAGTTGTCTAGAGTTTCGCAAAAGGGTGTGTGAAGTTGGTTTTCATGAACAATTGACAAATTGGGTCGCCACTCATTTGAAAGGGGGAAATGCTATCATTGTTGGAGTTGATTTCACATTTTCAGTGGCTTCTATTTAACTTGCTACAGGGATACTAGATCATGGAGAATATTGGTTTAAGGGCATGAATTTAGATCTTGAGCATTATGTTATCACTCAGAAATTTTCCCTAGAAGTTATTAGAAGAAGGAAAACACTGAGGTAACTACAAACCAATATTTTAAGTATAGGCTCTAGCCAACCTATGACTCATAGAGGGCTCTCTCTATATGTTTTAACTTTGTTTGCTGGGATTTTAGGCTAGTTCTTAAAGTTCGATGGGGTTTTTGGCTTTGTATTTGAAGTTGGATGGTAGAATCCTTAAAAAAATGGATAGAATGGTGTCCCTGGCTATTGGCTATGGAGTCAAAGAAGGGAAACAGAATTGGGATTAAATAATTAAAGGGAGTGTTCAATGGGAAAGCTAGCAGAGAGAAACACATATTTTTAGGTCGAAAGGATGAAATGATCTTAACCAGGGTGAGAGCGCACTTAAGAGTCCTCAAACCGAGACTAAGAGGAGGAACAGAGGATGATCATGAGCAATGGGAAATTAATAATCCTTTACTATAGACTAGAGGGAGACTATCTGAACTAAGGAGCACTCAAGAATTCCTTAACTTGGATAATTTTAGTAGAAAACATACAAAATGCTTAATAGTCAAAACAGAGTGCAGTGAAGAAAGTTATGAGATATCATTCCATATTAAGCACTTGGATTTCAAATAAATTTAAGATTATGGAAAAACTATTAAATAAAAGTGACAACACAAAAGAAGATACTTGTCTGTATTTCGCACTACACATGAATCCAGTGAAATGTCTTTGATTTATTCAATAATCCAGCTTGCTGGTCCAATAGTGGTACAATAGCTTACAGTCTTTGATCAAGAAAACTATAGAAATGTCTAATAATCCACACTACATACTTCGAATTGTGAAGTATTTATACAAAAACTAATTACAAAATATCTCAAAACAACTTGAGATTGATTTTAGGAAATACAAATATCTTGTTGCAAGAAGATAGAGACAACTAATGAACCGTTTCTTGTTGTCCCTTTTATTATGGTTGTGCTCGCCTTTATGGTTGAGTTGTATCCCTTTATGTTGGCTTACAGTTATGGAGTTTCATGTTGGAATCTTCTTTGTTTTCATCTTTCAACTAATACTCTTTAACCCTGATACCCTTTGACCTTGTTGTGTTGTTTTTACCTGTTTCACCCTGCTGCCTTCATTTTTACTGTGCAGTAACTTTCAACTGTTTATTTATCATATTAAATCTGTCATTTTCTCCCACCATTCTGCATCTGGTAAATTCACATTTACCATTCTCCTGTAGATTTCATTAGCCTCAGTATACTTTGCAAATTGGGCTTGGTGAGGAACACATGTTTTACCTCATGCTCAAGGAAAAACAAATTCTCAAATGTATCATATAATACTTTGCCTGTGGGTAGGGCTTTAATGGAAGAAGAACTGGCCTGTTCCTTAGCCATTTTTCTAAGTCTATCCCCATATTCCAACTATTTCATTAGTTTATCATGGATGACCATAGGACTGGGCAAACCTTTCTCCCTCAAAATATGAAATTTAGCCATGAACCTATCAATGGCTACCTGCATATTGTGATACTTTTCTTCCAAATTAAGCATAAGGTTCCTTTTGGAAAGGACCTTCCTTATTTCCAAAATGGCAGCAGTCCTATCTTCTATATTTAGCTCTTGAAGCTCATATCTATTCTTGTTGTTGAGGAAGTGGATGAGTCTATTTGCATCCTATAGCTTATTTCCCAACTCCTCCTTTACTTTCTGGATAGCTTCAATAGCTACCTTTACTAGCTCTGTTTGCTAAAAAATAACTTGGATTGATGGCCAAATATCATTGACAAAGTCAATGATATTGACCCACAACATTTCCTTGCTTTGTCCAAGTGGTTTGTCCAGTATTAAATCCTTTCTCTATGATTTTGATTCTTTCACCCATTTTTTATGCCTTTTGCATTTCTTTTTTTTGCTTGAGTTAGGCTAGTTTGCAATCAGTTTCCAACTTTGCCACCTTTTCCTTTAGCTTTTTCATCTCTGTAGCTTGGATGTTCATTTCCTCCATGTCTTTACAAGTTCTGCTGCTTTCTCTCCTGATGCACCTGTTGCTGATGTAGATTCTGTTGTTGCTAGAAAGGTTGTTGCAAATGGAATTGTAGGTGCCAAAGATGTTGCTAGTGTGGATGGCACTACTATTGAGGTGGGGATAACATTTGTTGAAGAGGTGGCCACATCTGTCTATTTTAATTGGATCAAAGCATCCGATTCCTTTTCAGTCCCTTTCAGTTGGTCATTTAATTTCAAGACTAAGTCTATGAGTTCTTCATGTCCCTGCTAGGCTTCTAGGAATTCTAGTGTTTATGGATGTTGTAGTTGAGGTACTTTTAGTTGTTTCTTCAATGCAGCTATGCCATCATTCTCCTTTTTGATAAGCTATTTGGTGGCTTTTATATCCTTGGGATTGTGTCCCCATTTAATTACTAATTCCTCTAAGGACTTGATCCTTGTGTCCTTGGCCTGTGAGGAGATATTCTCCAATAGAAATTGTGTTGGGATGTTGTTCAAGGAGTTCTTTAGCTGATGGGAAGCTATGGCTTTACCTGTCAGGGTGGAGTATATCATCTCTCTATCCTACTTATGCAATTCAATCTGGTTTATGGGATGAACATCCCTTGCGAGCACTTCAAAATATACCCTTTTGAAATTTGATGATGTATTTGGCTGCTAGGCTCTAGGCTTCACAAAGGTCATCTGCAACTTCCCCTCTTTAATGTCAAAGGTTGAAATTAGCCTTGTTTTATTGGTAGGAGTGAGATTCAGGTATTGAGCATAATTTTGGGCTTTAAGCCTCTCATTTCTAGCCTTGATTTCTTTATATCTTCCCTTGATATCTTGGTCTTTATCAACAGGAATTCTGAAGGAAGATAGTTCAACACTGTGATACCTTTCCAAAATCTGAGTTTGTGATGTGGAAGGTTCTTGTATGCCTCTAGATGGATTCGTAGGCCTACCTCTTTCTGGTTCTGTGTTAGTGACCTCGGCTGAGTCTTCAGTATGCTCTTGCTCGAAGGCTAGATTTATCTTTTGCCTCTTGTTTGATTCCTGTTGCAAATCAGAGGTGGCTCTTCTTGAAGTGGAAGCCCCTTCTCTATTTCTTTTTGGGACCTTCTCCTCATTCTAAGGAGTCTGCATGATTGGAGGAATACTCATAGCAGTCTCTGGTTCTTTTGGTACCTGCAGAAAAGAGCTGTCATCAAGCTACTTTTCTAAATCAATGAGAGCATTCTCTACATCTATTCTGGTGATGTCTTGGTCTACTAGGGTACCTTCCACCCATTCTATTTGGTTTGCATATGCTTCTATTTTAGGTATGGGGTGGTGGATGAAAGGTCCTAGCTTGACCTTTTGTCTCTTCTTTGTGATAAATTCCAAAGGATCATATATCTAGACAAAACTTCTCTCGAACTTCATATTCTGAAGTTTCAAATCTGCCTCTTTTCCAGCCTCTCTAGAGTTGCATATGAAGGGGCCTAGTTGGTCTTTTATTTTGAAATTGGCCTTCTTCTTGGCATTGACAAAGTTTACCACATCTGCGTTGATAACTTTCCTATAGTATTCTAATGCAAACAACCTCATAGGGAGGTATCTTGGCAACTTATATGGTGCAAGCATGCAACCATATATCCTGATTTCCATGTGGTTCTCGTAAAGGTACCTGTCACCCACTTTGGGATGCTTTGACAGTTGAAGGACTCTCTTTATTTCTAGACTAATTCTTGGAGGAGGGTTTCCAGTCAACATTGTCATAACTAGATGTACAAATAAGTCAATGAAGTCTGAATAAGAGTATGGAGACTGATACTCGTGGACTAATGGGTCAAAAAAATGATTGACTTGGGTTGACCCTTGGTGCCATTTTTTGGAGGGTGAATGGGAATTTCTTTGATTGATAATATAAGAACATATGGTATAAAACCGAGGAGGATTTGAAAACCCTTTTATTCCCCATTCTTGTGAACTGCTCATGCATTCTGTCAGCCATGAATGTGGCAAAGTCATAAATGGGTGTAGGAGGTTGTCCTGGGGTATAGATGGACATGAAAGCCAGGATAATTTCATTGATATACTCACTTGTGGAGTAACCCAAAACACAAGATATCATGGCTACAATATTTTGGCCCTAAGCAGAAAATATAGATGCTACATATAGAGGGGGGTATTTAGGGATGTGCTTCTCTTCTCTGATGAAGGTTTGGAGCAATTGGGCCAATTTTGTAGAGCTGAGTTTGGGATATAAGTCCAATAGATCTCCAATTGAGAGGGGAGTTAAGTTTAGCCTTGATTGGAGCTGCAAAATTTCATTTAAAGACACAACAATGTGGTGAAAAGGACCTTCTGGTCATGGGACATAATGGTTCTGTGACTTGGGATGTAACAAGCATAGCACATATGCACAATTTCAGGAAAAATATGGACTTGGGGGAACTGGTACTTGGGAAAATTTGACTCCCAAAGGCCATTTTCATCAACATGGTTCAGGAACTTGTCACTACTTTGGTAGTGTATTTTGAGCAGGAGCTTTATGACAGTTGTATCTTTTATATGGAAATCATTATCAGCTAGGGGAAGGTGGTCTAGGTCTAAATGGGTTGTCAAGATGGGTCTCACATCCATAGCAATTGGGACAGACATACTTAGTTCTTGTGGATTTGATTATGGGGGTAATTTTAAGTTTTTTTTAGGGAACCAATGTTCTTACAGATGGTTTTGGTCTAAAGTGTAAAAACCAAAATAAATATGATTATTTGCCACTTAATTTAAAGTGTTATGAGAGAAATTTATTGGAATTGGATGATTGGGTGGGCTTTCCACAGTTAAATACCTGGAATTGAGTGATTTTGACTGTAACTGGTAGTTGATAGAGGTTTTGTAGGGGTTTGTATGACTCTGGTAAGGATGGATGACTGTGTCAGATTGTCAGCAACTTCTGTGGGGCGACTGCAGAGGTTCATGAGCTATTTTGGCAGTTTGCAGGAGTTGCAATGATGTTGTGAGTTCTCAAAGGCAAACACGTGAAAAAAGAAAAAAGAGGGTTAATTAGGCTTTTATAGGAAAACGGTTAATTTTGGTAGGTTTTTACTAATGGATGAACAATGGCGGATTTCGGTCGGAAAGGGGAAGCAATTTGGGAGGTCCATCGCACTGCTTTTGTGGTGCGGGTGGTATTCGGGAGGGGCTACCCGATTCCATTCAACGCTTGACACATAGCAATGGGGGCCAAGGGGAAAACCACCTCATCGGGTTGGTAAAGCGCGGACATCGGGTTGGCCCAATATGGATGAGAGGCTTTGGATGTAAAGGGGGGATGATCAACGGTGGTCGGGAGATGGGAGTTGCGCGGTGATTTAACCATAAATTTTTCGGGGGTCGGGCCATGGGCCTAATCATGGTGGTATGAGATTATCTTAATGTTTAATCTCATCGGGGAGCTCTAATGCAAGATTAAGGGCTAAGGCAGGGTTGTTACTAGATTTTTTACGGGATATGGATAGTAATATAATTAAACTAAGGGGTGAGGTAAATTTATACACAGAATTAAATATATACAGAGGAAATTGGGTTTTTCAGGAATTTTGTATAAAAGTTTAATATGAAGTGAATGAGTGGGGGGGGGGGGGTGTGCTTGACTTAGGATAAATGTTACATGGTAGGTTTTTTTAACATAGAACATGCTTGTTATGGGTTTTCCCTAGGCAAAAGACTTAGCCTTTAGGAAAATGGTTTTTGTGGGGGGGATGAATGAATTGCAAGGGGTTTTTAACACCTTTTTTTCTTAATTCATCAAGCCGAGGGTCCCTCCAAAAGTCAGAGAAATGCTCTGAGCCTCTTTGACTTAAGGAGCTAAAGATATTAATCTTTTATTATGAAGGGGAAGTTAATGAGTGATGTAGTGGTTAAACTGAAAGATAGGGATGTTAAATGAATCATGTTGTGAGCCATTGTCTTTACTTATGTACCACTTATTCCTATTTAAAAGATGCATTTGGAAAAATATCATAAGTTCTTTTCATGTAATCACAAGACATTTTTGCAACCTTTCTACTACTTACGCACTTACTCATCCTACCATTTTCTCTTCACTTTATTTGGGTGCATTTAGGCTAGAAAACCCTTATCAATCTTTTTCTTTTCTTTACAAAATAAATTATCTAAGTCTAACCTTATATCATCCAAGGGCTCAGATTAAACAATTGAGCTCCTTCTATTTACTCTACCTATCTGATTATCTGCCAAGATTACACTGTTTGGTCAGACTTTATTCTCTAGCTATAAATATAATATTGAAAACATGAAATAGCCATGTTTAAATACTTTGACTATTCATGGATTGTGGCATAAGTAACAAGCTGCACACAATCATTTATTAGACATACAAAGTAAATAGTAGTGGTATTTTGACTTGCACACTTTCCATGGTCTCTTTGTCTTTTGGGGTTCATATATTTCATTTTTTTGACTTATTTTCATTCTTTTTGGCCTTTGATTATTCTTTTAGGACATACCCTCTTTACATTTTTTAATTTTATTTTATTTTTAATATGGAAAACATTTGCAGAAAGCAAAGGTGTGTACAATATTACAAGGCTTAATCTCAGTCAATCCAAATTATGATTCCTATTGGTATAGGAACCTAACAGTGGCTCCACTTGGGGATGGCACTTCCTAGTGAAATGTCAAGAACTTTGTAGATCAGTAGCCTTTGAATTGTTTTTGATGTTACCTTGCAAAATTATCCTCTATGCCTCTACATTATTGATACTTATGATAGTGAATCTTTAAAGCTCACGGCCTTCTCTTCAGGCTTCAACTTCAATGACCACCATCCAATCCAAACTAAACATTTTTGAATAAAAATGGAATATGTACAATGGAAAGTAAAAATCAGTAGTTGGGTTCAAAATATTGTTTGAGCATTCAACCATTCACTGGTCCACCTTCTGCTTCTGTACCATCCATTTCCCTGAGGAAGAAATCATTATTACCTCTGAAAGCATAGATGACATATGGTCCTTTCCATAGGAAATCAAATTTCCCATGTTTACCTTTATCTTCCCTCCTCGAATCCCATTTTAGGACTTTTTCACCAAGGTAGAAATCTTCAGCCTTGGTTCTCTTGTCAAAAATATTCTTAATCCTTTCCTGCACAACTTGAGATCTGATATATACTTCTTCCCTGGTTTGTTAAAGATGTATTGTTTGATTGATTCTTCTTTGGATACTATTTGGTTCCACCTGCAACTCTTGAAGCAGCTTCATCACTGGTGTTCCCAAGGAGGATGGAAAAACAACTTCCATCCCATAAACTAGTTGGTAGGAAGAGGTACCAATTGATTTCTTTGTGGTTAGTTTGTCTTCCCATAAGGCATGGACTAGCTTTTTATTCCATGTTTTCTTACTGTCCTCCAACATATTTTTTATGATGTTCACCAGAATTTTGTTTGAGGACTCTGCCAATCCATTTCCTTGAGGATAATAGTTTGTGGAATGGCCTAGGGTTATATGGTACTTGTTGCAGAACTCAATCATTCTTTTGAATTTAAAGGCTACTGCAATATCATTAATGAGTTGAGTTGGACATCCAAATCATGACAGAATGTTATTTTGAAGGAAGGTTATGATAACAGTGTCAGTGGCTTACCTTGAAGGTATGGCCTCTATCCATTTGGTGAAATAGTCTGTGGCAGTGAGGATCCATTGGTGTTGGGCAGAGGAGGGTGGGTGAATTTCACCAATGAAGTCTAGACCCCATTTTTGAAAAGGTGTTTCAGCATAGATTGGCTTGAGGGTAACATTAGCAGCTTTTTCTTTCCCTCAAAAATTTGACATTTGTGATAGGAGGTCACATTTTTGTTGACATTAGAAAACAATGTTGGCTAGTAGAAACCAGCTCTAAGAATTTTATCTGTAGTGGTTTTCCAGTAAAGGTGTCCTCCACTGTCACCTGCATGAAACTCTTGCAATACTTTGTCAGATTCATCTTTGAATAAACAGTTGAGAACAATACCTTCATTATTCCTCCAAAACAAAGCATTGTCTAATATACAAAATTTTAAGGACTTCATCATCAAAAATCTACTTTTTGTCTTAGATAATCCAGGAGGAGCTTGTAAATTTTGTAAAACATAAATGATATCAACATACCATGGTGATTCAATAAAGGCCTAGCTGATTAGTGGAGTTTCCATCTCCTCTTCATTATTTATTTCTACAATAAAGTTTATATCTAGGGCCTGAAAGTTTGACTCAGCCATGAGCTTGGCTAAACCTTGGCCCCTGATTAACTTAGTTGGTTTGATTTCTATGTCATATTCTAAACCTTGGCCCCTCTTTCCATCTGGACCACCCTGAGTTAGGATGCCTTTGACTATTGAATTGGAAACATAGGCTTCTATATGAGAATATAAAATGTATACTTTAAATTCCTTGATAGATTTGACCAAAGCAAAAGCTTGTTTTTCCATTATGTTATATTTTAAGGGGGCATCTCTCAGGGTCTTGCTAAAGAAAGCAATAGGTTGTTCATAGCTCTGGTCATTTTTCTGCAGTAAAACTACATCAATTGTGTGCTCGGAAGTAAAGGAAAACAAGATGAAATCTCTGTCAAATTTTGGACTGATCAAAACTAATGTTCTAGATAAGACTAGTTTAATGTCTTCAAAGGATTTCTTAGTCTCAACAGTCCATTTGATGGTCGAATCTTTTTTCAAAATATTGTTCAGTGATCTAATTAGTTCTGCTAGATTAGAAATAAATCTCCTAGGAAAGTTAATTTTCCCTAAGAAATATTGCATTTGTCTAATGTTCTTGGGAGGTTGTATCTATAAGATGGCTTCTATTCTTGTAGGGTCTATTTTCATAACATCTTTTGAAATTATATGGCCTAGTAACTTGCCTTCTTCTAATCCAAACAAAGACTTAATGGGATTCAAAGAAATTCCACATTTCCTGCATTTAATAGAAACCTGCCTTAGATGATCCAAATGCTGGACCTTGTCAGATTTTGAAAATACAGTAATGCCATCTAGCTATATTACTAGGAAATCATGGATTTCTTTAGAAAAAGATATATCCATAGCCCTCTGGAAAGTGGCTCCTACATTCATTAGTCCAAAAGTCATTTTCACATACATGAATGTGCCCCAAGGAGTAGCAAAGGAAGTCTTGGCTTGATCATCAGGATGAACTAAGATCTGATTGTAACTAGAAAACCCATCCAATAATGAGATCCAGGTTGATCCAACTACCCTTTGCAAAATATGGTCCATTTCTGGGAGAGGGTAATTGTCTTTAATGGATACTTTTTTGAGGTTTCTAAGGTCCACACAGATTTTGATCTTGCCAGTTTTCTTCCTAGTTGGCGCCAGGTTTGAATCCCAATCAGAAAATCTGATTGGTGCAATTATCTTAGCGTCATACATTCTCTTGATATCCTTTTCAATTGAAGGTAATAGGACAGGATTTATCCTTCTAAGTTTTTGTCTGAAAGGTTTTTTATTTTCTTTTATAGGGATTGTGTGTTGTATGATGCTGGTGTCATAGAATTTGAGGTCCTCATAACTCCAAGCAAAGCCATCTTGAAATTATTTTAATAACTCAATGTATTTTACTCTTTCAGTGGGAGGTAATGATTTATAAAGTTTGATCAATTTTGGATTTTCATCAGCACCAATATTACACTCCTCCATATCAAATTTCAAAGGTTCCATTTTAGGCTTTCTAGGAAAATCATTTGAATCAAACAAGTCTTCCAAAGGGGTTAATTTGTTAGGCAAGAAATTATCTTTGAGATTGATTACTTCAGTGTCTTCGTTAATTATCTCATCAATCTCAACTTGCTCCAGGTTTTCCACATCTGATTTTGTAAATTTAGTGGGATGAAATCTATCTATCTCTTCACCTTCTATCTCGTTTATTTCTATTTTATCTTTAGTGTTAGGGTCTATTGATGTATCAATATATAAATTTCTATTTACAAATTCTTGTTTTGAAATAAAAAAGTTGTTTATTTGTTTGACATTAGAAAATATTTTCCAGTTCTTCAAATTATCTGGAATTGCATGCCTGTGCCTTACTTCTGCAGTGTACTGATAGTTAGGCTGAAAGGGTAACCTGCAGGTGCTGGCAAACATTGCTAAACTATGAGCCTGATTATTATGTTTTCTAGGAATTACAGTAACTTTGGCTTCTAAGAAAGTGTTTAGTATTTCTACAATGGTTCCTCTGTAACAACTTAATCTAGGGTGTTTGGTCATATATACAACATTAATTTGTTTTATCACTAATTTGAAGTCTCCCATGACAGAAACTCTTATAGCTCCTAGCTTCCTAACTAATTTAAGACCTAAAATTAGTGCTTCATACTCAGCCATATTGTTAGTACATTTAAAATTTAGTATGTATGCATGGCCTTCTAAGTAATCATTCTCTAGACTGTATATCCAAACTCCTGCTCCTAATCCAAACGTATTGACTGACCCATCAAACTCAAGATGCCACAAAATCTCATGTTCATAATTAGCATCATTTGTTTCCACCAAATTTTCCTCATCTTGACTACCTTGTTTAGTGGAAAGTTATAAAGTTTAGACAGTTTCCTCTTGTTTTTCAAACTGCAAATTCTTTTGGTTTTGTATCAACATTGTCTAAAAGAGTTCCTTGTGTTTCATCAATATTATACAAAATAAAAGAATCAATGTCTGAATGTACAGAGTAGATAGGAAAGTTTTGAGGCCAATCCTGGCTACTCACCATGTGTTTCATTAAAGTTTCTTGATATAGCTTCTTGGGTTGTCCAAAAATAGAAATTGTTGCATATGCCATATCAAGTTGTAGAGATCCCTAAAGTTTGGCTCCCCATGACCTGGATAACATCATGCCATACTTCGGTGGGATGTCAACAACCACAATATCCATAAGGATGCTCTTGGCAGGATACTGAACTAAGGTAACACAAAGGTCTTTAATCAACCCCAGAATCTTTACTTGACTTGAGTCAAATGAAAATAAGTCCTTGTAAGGTCTTGTAATGTCTAGATTCAATTTTTCCATTACTGTTTTGGGCATTAAGTTGTGGGAGGCCCCAGAATCCAATGTTTCATTATGAAGAATTTTGTCATGGATGCCAAGGCTAAAGTATAAAGGTGGTATTCCTCCTTCTAGTGGTTTACCATTGACAATTGGAACAATTATAAGTTCAGGTTGGTCATCAAACAGGTTAACAAAATCCTCATTTTCAGCAAGGTTCAGGGTCTGGTTTATCTGTGTTTTGTAGGTTTCATTCTTGATTAAATCTATCAAAGGGACTGAAATATTTAGCTTAGCTACCTCTACTTCCAAATTAAAAGGCAAACGGGCTTTCTCTGTTTGAGGGTTTGGACTTTTGACAACAGGGATTTGAGTGGATGGTTTTCTTTTCCTTTATTGGGGTCTTTTTTTTGTGAATTTTCCAATCTAGTGTTTTGAGGTGTGTCTACTGGTTTTTTTGGGGGGATTGCAATAGAGGGTTGATCATCAGAAGGTTGATTAGGGGTCATATCTTCAAATGGTAGGACCACAAGGATTCTGGTTTTGTCTGGGGAGAATCTAGAGGATTTTAGAGACCGAGGCTTCTTTCATTTTCTTTGGTTGATTTTCCATTGTTTTATTGGTTTGGTTAGAGATATGAGAATTATTTTTACTCCTAAGATTATACTGCTAATGTATTTCAAAGATGGCAAAATCATAACCTTGTTTATAATCAAATGACTCACTCGACTGGATTTGCAATTGCTGCAACATATGCAATTCCTAATCATCTTGAGTCAAAAAAATAACACCTTCATCATCTAATCCCATCAAGTTAATCTATGTGTCTTGCTCTGGGTCTTCAAGATGGGATGTTTCTGCATAATTTTCTTGGAAGGGAGGTCTAATATTCTGATCAGGTCCTTTTTTTCTAGTATTTTGGTTTTGGTTTTTCCTAAAGTTCGGGTTTCTAACTAGAGGTGCCTGTTGATTATCCCACTGGGGTTTCCTCTCTATATTCTCTATTCTATCCATTAACTTTTCCATGCCTTTTGCTAAGCTATCTATTTTAATCTTAAAGAGTGAAGGATCATCTTTAGCTAATCCTCTTCTTTCATTCTTAACTCTAGCTCTTTTAGCTAATAAATTAGCCTCTACACTTACTGCTACACTTTGCATATCTTCTAGGGTTGGGTGGTTTCTTTCCCTGAGCTGGAATGTCATGTTTGTGTCAAAACAATCAGGGAACTTTATTAATGCTAAGTCAGGTGGGGGTCTAAGATTAACTGGAATTACATTGTATATATTGTTAAATCTGGTGTAGTAATCTTGAACAGTTTCATTGGGTCCTTTCCTAATATTTTCATATTCAAAAAGGATATGTAGATGATTCTTTTTCTTTTCCCATCTATTCAAAAATTGTTGTTGAAATACTTCTAAACTATCAATACTATTATCAGGCAATGATCTAAACCATTTTCTAACATCACCAGCTAAAGTTTGAGAAAATAATCTCATTTGGACATCTACAATATCAATTTCATGAAGTTCAAAGTAGTTTGTCATTTTATTAACATGGTGTTGCGCAGTGTAGTGTCCTATGCCATCAAATTGGATGATTTTACTTTGGTAGTCTGCTGGCATGGAACTAAGTGGAGCATGTAAGACAAGGGGAGCATATCTATTTGCCATGGCTATAAGCAGCAAAGGGCTAAAATGTGGGGTTGAGGCACTGGAAGATGATGCAATAGTGGAGGATGAACTAGGACCAGTAGGTGGTACCTGGGATATGATAGGTTGGTAAGGAAGTGAAGGTATGAATGGAGGTGGGGAATGGGCTTCAGATGTTGAAGGGAATAAGGGTGAACTGAGAGTAGTGGACAATTGTTCAGAAAGCTCAAGGATATTGGTAGTACTAAGGGATGATTATGGTGAATTTAGAAGGTACTCATCAATTGATTTGTTGGCTTTCTGGACTTCGAGGTCTGTAATAAAATCTGGATCTATGACAATGTCACAAATTCACTTTTAGACTTTGATCTAAATAATGACAAATCAAATTGCTCATCAAAGGGAAGATATTCTAAAAAAAACCATTCATTAGGGCATGACATAGCTTTAACTAAGGGTGTGTGACTCGCTGAACTTTCTTATGTTTTGGATTTTCTTGAAATCAGGTTGGGATTATAAAATACTGGGGGAGGGTTTGGATCTGGGTTAGCCCTAGTATAATGAGTTTTCCTCGAAGCCAGAATTTCAGAATTTTTTAAATTGTTTTCTTTTCATGAGAAATAACTTCTAATAAAATACTTCAAGAGGCTCTAAATACAAAATTAAAACTTTCTTAAAGATTTATTAGGACTGAGGATTGTTCCCCAATATGGTCGCCACTATGTTATCACTCAGAAATTTTCCTTAGAAGTTATTAGAAGAAGGAAAAGATTGAGGTAACTACAAACCAATATATTAAGTATAGGCTCTAGCCAACCTATGACTCAGAGAGGGATCTCTCTATATGTTTTAGCTTTGTTTGCTGGGATTTTAGGCTAGTTCTTAAAGTTCGAGGGGGTTTTAGGTTTGTATTTGAAGTTGGATGGTGGAATCTTTAAACAGATGGATAGAATGGCGTCTTTGGCTATTGGGCTATGGATTCAAAGATGGTCAACATAACTGGGATTAAATCATTAAAGGGAGTGTTCAATGGGCAAGCTAGCAAAGAGAAACACAGATTTTTAGGTTGAAAGGATGAAATGATCTTAACTAGGGTAAGAGGGCACTTAAAAATCCTCAAACTGAGACTAAGAGAAGGAACAGAGGATGATCATGAGCAAAGGCAATTAAGAATCCTTTACTATAGACTAGATGGAAACTATCTGAACTAAGGAGCACTCAAGAATTCCATAACTTAGATAATTTTAGCAGAAAACATACAAAATGCCTAATAGTCAAAATAGAGTGCAGTGAAGCAAGTTCTGAGATATCATTCCATATTAAGCACTTATATTTCAGATACATTTAAGATTATGGAATTTTTTTAAAGAAAAGTGACAACACAAAATAAGATACTTGTCTGTATTTCGCACTACACATGAATCCAGTGAAATGCCTTTGCTTTATTCAATAATCCAGTGTGCTGGTCCAACGATGGTACAATAGCTTACAGTCTTTGATCAAGAAAACTATAGAAATGTCTAAGAATCCACACTACATACTTCGAATTGTGAAGTATTTATACAAAAAATTATTACAAAATATCTCAAAACAACTTGAGATTTATTTTAAGAAATACAAATATCTTCTTGCAAGAAGATAGAGACAACTAATGAACTATTTCTTGTTGTCCCTTTTATTATGGTTGTGCTGGTCTTATGGTTGAGGTGTAGCCCTTTATGCTGGATTACAGTTGTAGAGTTTCATGCTAGAATCTTATTTGTTTTCATCTTTCAACTGATACTCTTTAACCTTGATACCCTTTGACCTTGTTGTGTTGTTTTTACCTGTTTCACCCTGCTGCCTTCATTTTTACTGTGTAGTAACTTTCAGATGTTTATTTATCACAGTAAATCTGTCATTTTCTCCCACCATTCTACATATGGTAATTTCACATTTACCATTCTCCTGTAGATTTCATCAGCTTCAGTATACTTTGCAAAATTGGGCTTGGTGAGGAACAAATGTTTTACCTCATGCTCAAGGAAAAACAAGTTCTCAAATGTATCATATAATACTTTGCCTGTGGGTAGGGCTATAATGGATGAAGAACTGGCTTGTTCCTTACCTAAGTTTCTAAGTCTATCCCCATAGTCCAACTATGTCATTAGTTTATCATGGATGAGCATAGGATTGGGCAGACCTTTCTCCCTTAAAATATGAAATTTAGCCATGAACCTATCAATGGCTACCTGCATATTGTGGCACTTTTCTTCCAAATTAAGCATAAGGTTCCTTTTGCAAAGGACCTTCCTTATTTCAAAAATGGCAGCAGTCCTCTCTTCTATATTGAGCTCTTGGAGCTCATATCTATTCTTGTTGTTGAGGAAGTGGATGAGTCTATTTGCATCCTCTGGCTTATTTCCCAACTCCTCCTTTACTTTCTAGATAGCTTCAGCAGCTACCTTTACTAGCTCTATTTGCTAAAAAATAACTTGGATTGATGGCCAAATATCATTGACAGAGTCAATGATATTGGCCCACAACATTTCCTTGGTTTTTCCAAGTGGCTTGTCCAGTGTTAAATCCTTTCTTTAGGATTTTGATTCTTTCACCCATTCTCTTTGCCTTTTGTGTTTCTTATTTTTGCTTGAGTTGGGCTAGTTTGCAATCAGTTTCCAAATTTGCCACCTTTTCCTTTATATTTTTCATCTCTGTAGCCTAGATGGTCATTTCCTCCATGGCTTTCACAAGTTCTGCTTCTTTCTCTCCTAATGCACCTGTTGCTGATGTAGATTTTGTTGTCGCTGGCAAGGCTATTGCAAGTGGAACTGTAGGTGCCAATGATGCTGCTAGTGTGGATGGCACCGCTATTGATACTGTGGGGATAAAATTTGTTGAAGAGGTGGCCACATCTTCCTGTTTTAATTGGATCAAAGCATCCAATTCCTTTTCAGTCTCTTTCAGCTGGTCATTTAATTTCAAGACTAAGTCCATGAGTTCTTCATGTCCCTTCTGGCTTCTAGGACTTCCAGTGTTTATGGATGCTGTAGCTAAGGTATTTTTAGCTATTTCTTCAATGCAGCTATGTCATCATTCTTCTTTATGATAAGCTATTCAGTGGATTTTATATCCTTGTGATGATGTCGAAATTCAATTACTAAGTCCTCTAAGGACTTGATCCTTGTGTCCTTGGCATGTGAGGAGGCCTTCTCCAACTAAAATTGTGCTGAGATGTTGTTCAGAGAGTTTTGTAGCTGATGGGCAGCTGTGGCTTTACTTGTCAGGGTGGAGTATATCATCTCTCTAGCCTACTTATGCAATTCAATCTGGTCTATGGAATGAATGTCCCTTTCCAGCACTTCAAAATATACCCTTTTGAAATATGATGTTGTCCTTGGCTGCTGGGCTGTAGGATTCACAAATGTCATCTACAACTTCCCCTCTTTAATATCAAAGGCTGACATTATCCTTGTTTTATTGGTAGGGGTGAGCTTCAGGCATTGAGCATAAGTTTGGGCTTTAAGCCTCTCATTTCTAGCCTTGATTTCTTTATATCTTTCCTTGATATCTTGGTCTTTATCAGTAGGAATTCTGAAGGAAGATACTTCAACATTGAGCTGCCTTTCCAACATTCGAATTTGTGATGTGGAAGGTTCTTGTATGCCCCAAAATGGAGTGGTAGGCCTACTTCTTTCTTCTCTTGTGATAGTGACCTCAGTTCAGTCTTCACTATACTCTTGCTCGAAGGTCGGATTTAGTTTTTGCCTCTTGTATGATTCCTACTACAAATCAGAGGTGGCTCTTCTTGAAGTGGAAGCCCCTTCTCTATTTCTTTTTGGGATCTTCTCCTCATTCTGAGGAGTTTGCATGATTGGAGGAGTACTCATAGAAGTCTCTAGTTCTTCGAGTTCCTGTAGAAAAGCGCTGTCATCAAGCTGCTTTTCTAATTCAATGAGAGCATTCTCTACATCTATTCTAGCATTGTCCTAGTCTACTAAGGTACCTTCCACCCATTCTGTTTGGTTTGCATATGCTTCTTTCAGGTATGGGGTGGTGGCTGAAAGGTCCTAGCTTGACCCTTTTTCTCTTCTTTGTGATAAATTCCAAAGGATCATATCTCCAAACAAAACTTCTCTGGAAATTCATATTCTATAGTATCAAATCTGCCTCTTTTCCCGCCTCTATAGAGTTGCATATGAAGGGGCCTAGTTGTTATTTCATTTTGAAATTTTCCTTCTTCTTGGCATTGACTAAGTTTACCTCATCCACATTGATAAATTGCCTATATTATTCTAATGCAAACAACCTCATAGGAAGGTATCTTGGCAACTTATATGGTGCAAGCATGCAACCATATATCCTGATTTCTGTGTGGTTCTGGTAAAGGTACCAATACTCTTTATTTATGGACTGATTCTTGGAGGAGGTTTTCTAGTCGACATTTTCATAACTGGATGTACAAATAAGTCAATGAAGTCTGAATAAGAGTATGGAGATTGATACTCGTGGACTAATGGGGTCCAAAAAATGACTAACTTGGGTTGACCCTTGGTGTCCAGTTTTTGGAGGGTGAATGGGAATTTCTTTGATTGATAATATAAGAAAAGATGGTATAAAACTGAGGAGTATTTCAAAACCCTTTCATTCCCTATTCTTTTGAACTGCTCAAGCATTCTGTCAACTATGAATGTGGCAAAGTCATAAATGGTTGCAGGAGGCTATCCTAGGGTATAGATGGACATGAAAGCTAGGATAATTTCATTGATATACTCACTTGTGGAGTAACCCAAAACACAAGATATCATCGCTACAATATTTCATCTCTAAGGGGAAAATATAGTTTCTACATATGGAGGGATGTCTTTAGGGATGTGCTTCTCTTCTATGATGAAGGTTTGGAGCAATTGGGCCAATTTTGTAGAGTTGAGTTTTGAGATATAAGTCCAACAGATCTCCAACTGAGAGGGGAGTTAGGTTTGTCCTTGGTTGGAGCTGCAACATTTCATTTATAGACTTAGCAGTGATGGTGAAAAGGACCTTCGGGTCATGGGACATGATGGTTCTGTGACTTGGGACATAACAAGCATAGCACATACACACAATTTCAGGAAAAATGTGGAATTGGGGGAATTGGTACTTGGGCAAATTTGTCTCCCAAATGCCAATTTCATCAGCATGGTTCAGGAACTTGTCCCTACTTTGGTAGTGTATTTTGAGCAGGAGCTTTATAAAAGTGGTATCTTTTATCTGGGAATCTTTATCATCTAGGGGAAGGTGGTCCAGGTCTAAATGGGGTGTAGAGATGGGTCTCACATCCATAGAAATTGGGACAACCATACTCAGTTCTTGTGGATTTGAGTATGGGGGTTAATTTTATGTTTGTTTAAGGCAACAATGTTCTTACAGATGGTTTTGGTCTAAAGTGTAAAAAAAAAAAAATCTGATTATTTTCCACTTAATTTAAAGTGTTACGAGGGCAATTTACTGGAATTGGACGAGTGAGTAGGTTTTCCATGGTTAAATACTTGGAATTGGGCGATTTTGACTGTAACTGGTAGTTGACGGAGGTTTTGCAGGGGTCTGTACGGCTCTGGTACTGATAGATAACTGTGTCGTACTATCAAATGCTTTTGTGGGGCAATTGCAGAGGTTCGTGAGCTATTTCGGCAGTTTACAGGAGTTGCACGACACTATGAGTTCTCAAAGGAAAATGCACAAAAAATGCAAAAATAGGAGTAATCAAGCTTTTATATGAAAACGGTTAATTTTGGCGGGTTTTTACTAATGGATGAACATCGGCGGCTTTCAGTTGGAAAGGGGAAGAAGTTTGGGAGGTCCATTGCACTGCTTTTATGGGGCGGGCGGTATTCAGGAGGGGTCGCCCGATTCCATTCAGCGCTTGACACGTAGCGTCGGGGGCCAAGGGAAAAACCACCTCATCAGGTGGGTAAAGGGCGAACATTGGGTTGGCCCGATATGGATGAGAGGCATTGGATGTAAAGGGGGGATGATCAATAGTGATTGGGAGATGGGAGTTGGGTGGTGATTTAACCATAAAGTTTTCGAGGTGGGGGGTGCATGGGCTTAATCACGGTGGTATGAGATTATCTTAACCTTTAATCTCATCGAGGCACTATAATGTGGGATTAAGGGCTAAGGCAGGGTTATTACTATATTTTTGCGAGATATGTGTAGTAATATAATTTAGAATTAAATTAAGGGGTGGGGTTAATTTATACACAGGAATTAAATATATATGGGAAATCGTGATTTTCGGGGATTTTGTATATATTAATAAAAGTTAATATGAAGCGAAATGAGAAGGGGGGTTCTTGACTTAGGATAAAGGTTACATGGTGGGTTTTTTTAACATAGAACATGTGTATTATGGATTTTTCCCTAGGCAAAAGGCTTAACCTTTAGGAAAAGGGTTTTTGTGGGGGGGGGGGGTTGGGGTGAGGATGAATGAATTGCAAGGGGTTTTTAATACCTTTGTTTCTTAAGTCATCAAGCCAAGGGTCCAATCCCTCCAGAAGTTAGAAAAATGCTCTGAGCCTCTTTGACTTTAGGAGCTAAAGATATTAATCTTTTATTATGAAGGGGAAGTTAATGAGTGATGTAGGGGTTAAAATGAAAGATAGGGATGTTAAATGAATCATGTTGTGAGCCATTATCTTTGCTTATGTACCACTTATGCCTATTTGAAAGATGCATTTGAAAAAATATCATAAGTGCTTTTCATGTAATCACAAGACATTTCTACAACCTTTCTACTACTTAACCACTTACTCATCCTACCATTTTCTCTTCACTTTATTTGGGTGCGTTTAGGCTAGCAAAACCTTATCAATATTTATTTTTTCTTTACAAAATAAAATATCTAATTCTAACCTTATATCATCCAAGGGCTCAGATTAAAGAGTTGATCTCCTTCTATTTACTCTACGTATCTGATTATCTGCAAATATTACACTGCCTGGTTAGACCTTATTCTCTAGCTATAAATATAAAATTGAAAACATGAAATAGCCAAGTTTAAACATTTTGACTATTCATGGATTGTGGCATAAGTAACAAGTTGTACACAATCATTTATTAAGCATAAAAATTAAATAGTAGTTCCATTTTGACTTGCACACTTTCCATGGTCTCTTTTGTCTTTTGGGGTTCATATATTTCATTTTTCTGACCTATTTTCATTCTTTTTGTCCTTTGATTATTCTTGTAGGACATACCCTCTTTACATTTTTTAATTATTATTATTTTTTTTAATATGGAAAACATTTGCAGAAAGCAAAGGTATGTACAATATTACAAGGTTTAATCTCAGTCAATCAAAATTATGATTCCTATTGGCATAGGAACCTAACACATTACAGGTCCTTCTTGGAAACACAATACAGGGAAACCCATACACATATCATACCTTTTAGATACCTGTTGGAGAAGTATGATCCATTAATGAAGGTTGTCATGAAATTCTTCACATGTGAGGGAAGGTTTTCTAGATTGTATGCCTATCACATCTGGCTTCTAATGCACTTTATAGCTCAGAAACCTCTTAGCATGTGCAACTATTGTGTAGAAGCCTAGTCTAGATGTCCGAGAAGGTACAGGTAAAAAGAAAATAACACTATCCTAGTCTTTTTCACAATAGTTTGATCCAAACGGTAGTCCACCATCAGCTTAAAGAGAAAAACATGACATGGGAGTCTTTCATGGAGACAACTTTGAAATGGCATGAGGCTAATGTTTCAGTTCAACATCCAAAAATGCCAACACGACAGACGGAAATAGGATAATCGAGCCAACAAGTAAAGGTTCCTAAAGCACCTAGTCTTGATGTGACTATGATATACCAAAGAGGAAAAAGGCTTGTGTTTTCTTCTCATGGCGAGAAGGGGGCCAAGCATTCTACATCAGCAAAATAGGGATCACCAGTACAGGATAAAGATTTGATTGAACATGAGTTTGAGTTGGTAGACCTGGAAACATAAAATGAGCCCTCAAGCATGTAATAGGCTATCAATGAAAAAGACTCTCAGATTAGAGAACTCATGGAAAACATGGCAAGGGCAAGGTTTGTCATCTCATTCCTAGAACAAGATAACACTTAGCTAAAGGCTAAACAACTTATCATGGAGAAAGAGTAAGCTAAACTATTGCAAAAAGTAGGCAAATGAAAAGTAGTATTGGAGACCAATGAGCCTGAAGAAACTGGAAGACAAAGTAGGAAAAAGAGTCCAAGAACCAAAGGGCTCAAGAAGGCATTGAAAGAAGAGAAAAAACACATTCTGCTAGATGAAGAACTATATCTGGAGGACATAATTACCTTAGAGATAAATGCGGACAGGGAGTATTGGTTAGACAAGGTCAATGACCACTTGGAGAAGCTTCTTGACAAGGGAAATAGAAATAACCAGATACTAAGGCACATGGCACATCACTACCAAACCAAAAATATGATTTGTAACATCAAGGTCAAATAGCTGGAAAACAATCTCAAAGAAACCTTAAAGGACCAAAATGAGAAGGGTAAGTTAGAGATTATTTTTGAAGCATCCATGAGGGCTTAACATATCTTATTTTTTAGCTCTTGACCAATTTTGGAGAAATTCTGAGCATTTTTTGTTTTTTGGCTATTTTGGTGACTAATTAAAAATTTTGGCTAGTCACAAGGCGCTGCGCTTTTTCCTTAGGAACTCAAATCACAAATGGTTTTCATTTTTGGAAAGCCCATGAAATCCTCTAAAAACCCATGTCATCATATTTTCCAGAGAGACACAAAATTTTGAGAAAAAGAGGAAAAAGTGGTAAAAAATTAGCATTATGGCCCTCCTTTTGACACGCGCTGCACTTCTGGAGTAACCTTGGGAGAATGGATTTTGGAAGGCTTTCTCACGGGTCATTTTCATAAATTCAAGGTGTTATGGAAACTATACTTGAAAATATAGTTGACCATTCCTTCAGATCTTCATTTGGACCTCAGGAAGGCACCTTAAAGTGGGCTCAAAGTCGGTGCTGTGCTTCTACAATTTTCTATATTTTCCAACTAAATTTCATTGTGTAAATTTCCTAGTTTTCAGTTTGACTTGGTCAAAGTAAAAAATCTTGATGTAATTGAAGTTAGTTCGAGGTTAGATGATGTAAGCATGAATAAATGGAAATTATAGGTAGTTTTTGTGGTTTAATAGTCCTCATTAAGGAATTAAAATCCAAATCAAAGTCTACAAGAAGTGTTTGTATTTGACCTTCTCACTCTCACTTGTTGGTTGAGAGAATCTTGGAATCAGTTCCACCACCTAGAAATTTTACTCCTGAAGGTGGGGAAGTGGTCCAATTGATTCTATATGTATCATTTCTCATTCAGAGAGAAGGGTTGGAGTTTTGTGGAGCAAGCTTGTATATTTATGTTTTCTTCAACTAATACAAGTGCAGTTGCAGCCATATTTCAGGAACTCTAGTTTAGTGAGTCTATGGTGTTGGTTTCCTCTTATTATCAGTTTATAATCGATAAATCATCTCCCTTTTCATGCTTTATCTTCTTCCTATGAATTTCCTTGCATTTATATAGACAAGAATCTTGAATTTAAGCTCTGTTTGTGTGGAATTCATAGTTGTGTTTACTTTCTTCTAAAGCTAATGAATTCATGCCTTTACATTCTCATTAGTTTCTTTTAAGATCGAAAATCTATACTACCTTGAAAAACACTCCAATTTCACCATAACACACTGATATCTAGCTCCTTTTTTATACTTGTGTCTATATACTTGAAGCCTAGACCTAATTACCTGCTCTAAACCCTAGTCCAACAAACCCAAAAAACCTAAATTCACAAGAACTCAAAACAAAATCATATATCTACCCTAAAACATGTCTCTTTACATATATTCATTGACAAATATTTTGAGATATCCCTCTCTGGCTCAGTAGGGCTAGCTACTGAGCTGAAAGTGATTCAAGGTTACCTCTTTCGATCTCTTCCTTAGCCTAGGAAATTGTAGAGGATAACAACAAGGTTTGAGTAATTTGGTTGAACTTTGTAACATTACTTTCGAAAATTCAAAAGTGTTCTTTAGTAGGCTATGTAAAAATGTAAATTTTTTCCCTTCTATCAAGATGATAAACTCCTCACTTAACCCTTTTCCTATAATATTATTTCCATAAGAGGGTAAATTAAGCATTCTAGCTATGCATTTCTCTGAAATTTCCAAAAATACTTTACCATTAGAGGGATAAATGGTTATCTTGGTATGTTTTTGAAATTTCTTGGCAAGTAAAAATATAGTATAAGGGTCATAATGGATAGCTAATATGGTTACAAATAGAAATCCTATTTTTATTAGACATTCATCAAAGTTGGGAGAGACACCAGACTCCAATTCCACTCTCAAGATATCCTACTACAATATCCTTAATTTGGGCTAGGTGGTTGACAAGGATTTTCCCTAAAGGGTCGTGACTCATCCCTTTATCTTGAATTGGCATGAAGACTACTTACAAGAATAATAAATTTCTCCAATGGCGGAAGTTGGGGTACTTACCTTCCTCACAAGGTCAATCACTTGGATTTTTATTGTGGTCCAAAGGGTTCGACAATGTGGCAACATCAACTAGAATGGACGATTAGAGCACAAATATGGGTTAAGCTCTCATTTTACACCTTTCATGAAAATATATGTACTAAACATTAATTATATAGTACAATACCTTATTGAAAATCAATAGTTTTGATGGTGAAATGAATTTCTTTTCACACTAGCCAATTGAGCTACGATGGGTCACGGAAACAACATATTGGGTTAGGATGGGGTCATTAACTCCAATGCACCTAACATTTCAATATATCACGATAATGGTTGATCTACATCACTCACGGTCGTTAGATCATATCGCTCAGTGGAAAGGCATTATAAAAGCCTCATGTTCTCACCCAATGACAATTTGACCCTTGAATGGAATGAGTGTGGGTCGTCAAATCACGTCAAGAGTTAAAATATCATTGAAATGAATGCGGGTTCAATGGAGATGCACCTTATTGTTGGGTTGTGTTATATTCTTTCCACGACTAGCCCACATAGTTAACCGGGGTCGATTGCATAACGGGGGGGTCATAGGGGGTTTGAGGGGTGCAGGTAACCCCACTCTATGAAAATTTGAGTTTTGGACCCTATGTTAGGTTGGGTGGACCCACCTATGGTTTTGTGCATGATTTCCGCACACGGTTTTGGATGCGATGGTTTTCAGTCCTTGGTTTTGGATGCAATGGTTTTTTGGTCCATGGTATTGGATGCTTCGGCATGTATAAATATGTATTGTAACATTGAAAGGAACATAGCGAAAAATCAATTTGGTAGTTTTGGTTTTGGGATCCATGGGAAAATCTTTGTGTACATGTGTTTTATGTGTTATGCTCTCACATTGTTTATTTTCCGTGTTTTAGAATTCGTATGCGGGTAATTTCTATATGGGTTAAAACAAACATTTGGTATCAGAGCTATTTTGGCTTCAAGGGGACGCCTTTGTTGCTGAGGGGTTTCGCTCGGGCCTGTGGTAGACCCTGTTCAGTGGGAGATCTGCGAGATCAAATCTGGTGGTGAAAGAAGATGGCGAGCAGTGGAAAGATAGAGATCGAGAAATTTAAATGGTTAGAGTTTTGAGTGTGGAACTCAATATAGAGGATCTGTGGTGGTATAATATTAGTGGATCGTGGTAAGATCCAGGTACTAAACCAACGAGAGTGTCCGATGAAGAATGGAAGAAGTTGGATCGGAATCCAAAGAGCACAATGATTGTGTTCTCAGATTCAGTATTGTTGAATGTATCAGGGGAAGCTACGATGAAGGCTTTGTGGGACAAGTTAGGGACTTTGTACCAATCTAAGTCTCTGGTGAATAAATTGTTCCTACAGAAAAAGTTGTATAACTTGAGGATGAAATATGGAGACTTGGTGACAAAGAATTTGAATGCATTTAATATTGTGGTAAGTCAGTTAGCATCTGTTGATATTAAAATTTTAGATGAAGATAAGTGCATCAGTTTGTTGTGTTCTCTACAAGATTCGTGGGATCGTCTGGTTATTGCAATAGTTAGCAATGCAACAGCCTTGCAATTTGATGAAATAGTCTCATCCTTGTTGATGGAGAAGATGAGATAGAAAAATATGGAGAGGTAGAATGATGATGCCTTTTCTGTACAAGGACAATCCAAGAATAGAAAAAAATTCATCGAGTGGGAGATCTATATCCAGAGGGAGATCTAAATCTCCAGGAAAACTTGTAAAGGTGGTGTACTAGAAATGCGGAAAGGAAGGGCACTACAAAAGGGAAAAGCTCCTGATAAAGGAAAGGGATCTAATAATGCTCCTTCTGCAGAGGCTAAAACCACCTCAGATGAAGGTGGGGATGTGTACTTGGCTTCTTCAAGTACACATGTAGATCATGAGGCATGGTTGATTGACTCAGGTGCATCCTTTCACTTCACTCCCCATAGAGAGTGGTTCTGTGAGTATGAGAAATACGATGGTGGTGATGTTCTTAGGGGATGATAGGAAGGTTAGGATTGTTGGTCGTGGAAAAGTAAAGTTGAAGTTGCAAGGTGGAAGGGTTAGAACACTTTCGGGTGTTTTTCATATTCCTACATTGGCTAGAAATTTGATTTCTGTGTTGGATGATGCATGTGTAAAAACATTGTTCGAAAAGGATACCTGCAAGATGGTTTGGGGAGCACTAGTATTGATGCGGGGAGTTCGGATTGGAACTCTGTACAAGCTGCAAGGTGGCATGGTTATTGATGGGTGCAACAATTTTGTGGTTCCTGAAAGTGGAGTAGAAATTCTAGTGGTCTTTGGAGAGAACACCATGTTGTGGCATCAAAGGCTTGGACATAATGGAGAGAAGGGCCTTCGAATACTTCATGGTAAAGGTATGGTAGAAGGTATGAGTAATAGTTCTCTGGATTTTGATTTCTGTGAAAATTGTGTATATGGGAAGCAAAATCGGGTGAGTTTCCCCTCTATGGTAAAGAGGGTGAAACTAATTAGAGCTTTGTGCACAGTGATGTGTTTGGACCTATGAAATGGTTCCTCATGGGTAAAGTCTATGTACTAGTACATTTATAGATCGAATTCCTCAAGGAATACATGGATATATCCTAAGAAAATCTGTATATGTTCATTGATAGGTTTAAAATAAATTTAAGGCTCTGGTGGAAAACCAGACAGAGAAGAAGATAAAGGTGCTGAGGACAGATAACAGTGGAGAGTTTTGCAGTAAGGAATTTGAAGAATTCTGTAAGAATTGTGGTATAGCATGGAAGAAGACTACTACATATACACCTCAGCAAAATGGAGTTGCAGAAAGAATGAACAAGATGTTGACGGAAAGGGAAAGAAGAATGCTCAGTGGTGCCGAGTTAGGACATGAATTCCGGGCAAAGGAAATGGAGACAACATGTTACCTGGTCAACAGATCACCTTTATCAGCGTTGGAGGATAAGACTCCATAAGAGGTATGGACTGGTAAGAAACCCTCTCTTTCGCATCTGAGGGTATTTGGATGTGATGCATATGTACATGTTCCAAATGAGAAATGAATCAAGTTGGATAGTAAATCTGAAGAGTGCATCTTTATTGGGTATAAGGATGGTTTAAAGGGTTATAAGATTTGGAACCCAGTAACAGGGAAGGTTGTGTACAACCGAGATGTGGTGTTCAGAGTGGTGAAAGAAGTTATTAAACATGAATTCCAACCAAAGGAACCTGAGAAGATGGAGTTTCAACTAAACGAGGAAGAATCATACTCTAAGCAGAGGAGGAATTAGAACATGAAGAGCCACAAACTCCAGATGTGAGAAGATTAGTTTGAGAAAGAAGGTAGCCAGAAAGTTATAGTCCATATGCTTTCTGTTCAAATGTTTCTTTATCTATTATTGATGATGATCCCAGAACTATGAAGGAAGCAGTAGATAAAAAGGATGGAAAAATCTAGAAAGAGGCCATGGTTGATGAAATGGCATCTTTGCATAAAAATGAGGCTTGGGATCTGGTGGATTTTTAGACTGGAAGGAAACCCATTGGCAACAAATGGGTGTTCAAGAAGAAGACAAATGTAGAAGGAAATGTGGAGAAATACAATGCTCAGTTGGTAGAAAAAGGTTATTCCCAGGTGTTGGGAAATGATTTTGGTGATATCTTTTCTCCTGTTTCCAAGGCAACTTCTATTAAATTAGTTTTATTTGTTGATATTGCTTTTGATTTTGAGGTAGAACAGATGGATGTGAAGAGAACATTTCTTCACAGGGATCTAGAAGAGGAAACATACATGAAGCGACTTGAAGGCTTTGCGGTGAAGGGTAAGAAAGAACTGGTATGCAAGTTAAAGAAGTCTCTGTATGGGTTAAAATAGTCACCAAGGATGTGGTATCAGAAATTTGATACATTGATACAGGGACTTGGCTTCATCAGAAGCAAAGAAGATCACTGTGTGTATTTTAAATTTATTGGTGATCGTGTTATTTATTTGGTCTTGTATGTGGATGATATGTTGCTGGTGGGAAATGACAAAGAAATTATCCAGGATTTGAAGACCCAATTGTCCTCCAAATGTGACATGAAAGATCTTGGTGCTGCAAACTATATTTTGGGCATGGAAATTAAAAGAGTTCGGGCAAAGAGGAAGCTCTGGTTAAACCAAAGGAAGTATGTTGAGACAATATTACAGAGATTTAATATGTAGGATAGTAAAATGATGAAGCTTCCTATTCCTGTAGGTGTAAAGTTATCTCTTGAACAGTGTCCCAAGACACAAGAAGAGGAAGAGGACATGTCCTATGTTCCATGTGCAAGTGCAGTCAATAGCCTAATGTATGCAATGGTTTGTACTAGAACAAACATTGCACATGCAATGGGAGTATTAAGAAAGTTTATGTCAAAACCAAGAAAGGAGCACTGGACAACAGTGATGTGGGTTTTCAAGTGTTTGTGTGGCACTAGTGATTATGGTTTGTGCTACCAAGGAAGACCAGGATTGGACATAGTGTTGGATATTCATGGCTTTGTTGATGCAGACTAGGCTGGAGATCTGGATCAGAGAAGATCTACAAGTAGGTATGAATTTAACCTATTTGGAGGTACAGTCAGTTGGATGAGTAAGAAACAATCTGTAGTGTTACTATCAACTACAGAGGCAGAATACATGGCAGCCACTGATGCATGAAAGGAAGCAATGTGGTTGCAAAGATTGTGTTCAAGTATGGGGTTAGTACAGGGAGCTATAAGGATATACTGTGATAGCCAAAGTGCAATTTTCTTGGCAAAGAACCCTGCATATCATTCAAAGACAAAGCACATTGATGTTCATTATCACTTTGTGAGGGATATGATAGAAGACAAAAAGGTGTTTCTAGAAAAGGTGGAAACTTTGAAGAATACTGCAGATGCATTGACAAAATCTGTGAGCTCTGAGAAGTTCTCTTGGTGTAGAGAAACAATGGGCATTGCAGGGCTAGATAAATGAATAAGCTCCCTTGTGGCCCCCTATGGAAATAAAAAAACAAGTGGGAGAATGTTGGGTTGTGTTATATTCTTTCCACGACTAGCCCACATAGTTAACTGGGAGGTTAGGAGTGTGGCAGAGCCCCCCCTTCGTTACGCCGATTGCGTAGTGGGGGGGTCACAGGGGGTTTGAGGGGTGCAGGTAACCCCACTCTATGGGGTCTAGGGCAACGCCCTGGAAAATTTTGGTTTTGGACCCTATGTTAGGTTGGGCGGACCCACGTATGGTTTTATGCATGATTTTCGCACATGGTTTTGGACGCGATGGTTTTCGGTCTGTGGTTTTGGATGCGATGTTCTTTTGGTCCATGGTATTGGATGCTTTGGCATGTATAAATATGTATTGTAACATAGAAAGGAACATAATTAAAAATCAAGCTGGTAGTCCTGGTTTTGGGATCCAGGGGAAAATCTTTGTGTATATGTGTTTTATGTGTTATGCTCTTGCATTGTTTATTTCCTATGTTTTAGAATTCGTATGCAGGTAATTTTTGTACAGGGTTAAAACCTACACTTGTCTGCCATAGGATCGAGGGATTTACATCCACTTGATGATATCATATTCAAATATGCGAGTGGGTTAACGCCGGTTGAACTATCTGATGGGAGGGGTTGGCCCCACATCTAGGTCAATGTGGTATCATGCTAGAGGGTGTCAAGTGCAAACGAATGCCCAAAAAACCACCCTTTGATTGGTTAATATCTCATAGGTACTATCAGCTATTTCATAACACAAGTAGATTTTCAATTTCATAGGTATCATTTGCTAATACATAACATAGATAAATCTACAATTTCACAGGTTCAATCTGCTATCACATAACCTAAGTAAATATGTGAATTTAGGAGTGAATCCAACAACTACAATTACACAATTTCTGAACAACAAAACATACATGAAGTGGAATACAAAGGAATAACACATACTACATATCTCAAATGCTTGGAATCACCAAAGCATTTTAATTAATCTTCCTGAATGAAATACATGTCACAACAAAACTTGTTGGATTTGCAAGATAATAACAACCTGTTAGAACCAGGAAATCAAACCCCTTCATTGAGTTCTTCTTCCATTTTTATGGGGAGAGAATTCAAATAAACAATTACAAAATATCTCGAATGCTCCAGTTATCTAAACTGCCCAACTGTCCAAGCATGCGAGTGTCCTAGCTATCCTAATAGATTTTGATTCGTTTTAATTCCCGGGGTGGACTTAGGCTCCCTTATCTAAAATTGTGGTGTGATGAGGATATAGAATAATGGGGCATTGTAGGATTATTCACATTTATGCATCATTAACATATGATAATGGGCCTTTGAGTGATATCCATACTAAGAATTTATTCTCAGTCATATTATATAGAGATAAAAATGTAAAACAACATGAATTCTCTGAACTCATGGCACTATTATTCATTTAATCCCCTATAAATACGCATGTGATATCAAGGATGGCTTACTTCCCCATATGATACAGGACCACTATTTTCCTTGCAAACCTTGGTCCATTTCTCCTTGATGCAACCATATCAGTAGTGCCCAATACTCTTGCAACACCAACCTTTTGCATGCATTCAATTATCTTCCAAGCCACTCATCCTTCATTCTATCTGTATCTTAGTATATGAGCTTTCTCATATCTTAACTCTATTTGAAAGGACGTTACAAAGTCATAACACTTTGACTCCCCTAGCTCCTTTTTTCTTATCTCCCTATTGCTCATTTACCATAGAACCACTACCTATGACCTGAATACTTTCACACAATACTACATTTGAGATCTCAGAGCCCTCGTCCATTGTAACTCTATTCAAAATAAGCATTATGAGATCATAATATTATGATGCCCTTATCCCTCTTCTCTTGGACCTATTATCGCAATTCCGCCACAGGACCGGGTACCATGACCAACAACTTAGCATTTGGGTGCTAAAGCCTCCAGGCTCCTATTGGGGACCTATTTCCCTTTGTAATCATGTGTTTCCCTTGGTTATTTTGAATGCTTGCGACCGAGAACCTCTCCCCATCGAAGCTCATTTTATTACAATTTCTTCGATTTGGAATTAAAACAAAATTATGATGTCTCCCTCTTCTAATGATATTTATAGTGGTTAGGTGCTCGACCCTCTTTACGCCCTTGGTTATTTTGAACCCCCATGACCATGTGCAGATCATCTATTGGAATCACCTTCATTGGATCAAAAAATTTTCAAATTTTCATTTATGTTGGAGTTTTGACAACTCCCACCTCCAAAATGATGTCACACTAATCGTCATCACTGCCACGTGGCACCCCATGGATGGTGAAAAATTTCACCCGTATTTGACCTATTAGGTCTGAAAAATGTTGAAACTTATTTCCACATGTTGATCATATGGCCACATCATGTTGACATCATCTGCCACGTCTTCTCCCTAAGGAAAATTACCCGTTGCCATGTGTCTCCCATGAGGAGAGAGAAAGGGTACTTGGGGTCCTTGGTTTCACGATGATTTCCTTCTTATTTCCTCTGCTCCTCACTACATAGGCACTTCTAAGGAAACCCAATTTTTAAGGAGTTACAAAATTTTGATATTCCGATACTACTCTGTTTCTAATTCTTTTCCTTTCGATATCTTGTTCCGAAATGTTGTGGATCAAATATTCTCTCTGCATCTCCTTCCCATTTCCTGCTTTGATATTTAATTTTGTGTCTACCTTTTAAATAGACTTTCGAGGTCCCTTATGCTCTGAACCCCGATGTCCCAAAGTGGATCATAAATTTTTCAAATTGGCTATTATGTTGGAGTTCTAAGGACACCCACCTTCAAAACAACGTCAAACTAATCATCATCACTTCCATGTGGCACATGTTGGATGGTGACACATGTCACCCATATTTTCCTTATTAGGTCCCAAAAATGGTGAAAATGATTGCCATGTGTCCATCATAAGACCACATCATGCTGATGTCATCTACCATGTCTACTCCTTGGGGCTAATCACCTGCTACCATGTGTCTCCCCTGAGGAGAGAGAAAGGGTCATTAGGGTCCTTGTTTTCATTATGATTTCCTTCATATTTCCTTTACTCCTCGCTACTTTAGCGCTTCTAAGGAAATCCAATTTTTAAGGAGTTACAAAACATTGATATTATGATACCAATTTACTCTGCGGCCTTTTCAGGTTCCGAAATGTTGTGGCTCCGATATGGTCTCCGCTTCTTGTTCTATTTGCTTGCTCCAATATTTAATTTCAAGTTCGAATTTTAAATAGACCATCGATGCCCCTTATTCTCTGACCCCCAAAATCCCAAAGTCCTGATATGATGCATGTCGGTCCTTCCGATATCGGGTTCCAAATTTCATCCCTGCCATTTGATTTCAGATCTCGATTAAATATCTACCTTCCCAGTGATTTTGGTCTCTGAAATCTGGACTCTCTTTTATAGCTTTGGGACTTAGGATCTCCCTTTTGGCTTTCCCTTTGGAACACTGAGATTCCACACATCCTTCCCTGCACTAGGGATGAAAAATAGGACCGTTTGTCACAAATATAAGAAGGTATGATAGGTGACAACGTCGGTTCCAATTGGGGACAGTGCCTTGCTAGAAGGTGTTGAGAACTTGCAGAGTAATGCCTTCTATTTGTTGGGCATGGAGTCATTTTTCTCAAGTACATAAAAAATAAAAACATAAGAATTAAGAACTTAAAACATTACTCGTATGTACAATGGCTCACTGGTATATACAGTGAGTGAAAATGGAGCTCTTCAATACCGAAAATAGAACTTGAGAATCTGCCCATTCACAAGCGATTCAAGAACCTCACCATCCAAGTTTTCCAGCAAGAAGGTGTTATTTCCTTTTATTTATGATATCTTGAAAGGTCCAAACTACAAGGGATCAAACTTCCCATGTTTTCCTTTTACCTCTCTCCTAACATCCCATCCAAGAACCAAATGTTTTGGATGTAAGAGCCATTCCTTTGCCCTTTTTTCCAAAAGAGCCTTATCATCTTTTCCTGATATTTAATCAGATTCTGAGTTACCTCCCCTATGGTTTCTTGTAGTTCTATTAGGTGATTTATTCTCCTGGATAGAGAATATTGCTCTTCCTCAACATCCTATAGAATTTTAGCCACTGGAATGACTAGCTGGACAGGGAAAATGACAACCTTTCCATATACCAATTCAAAGGGAGACTTCATGGTTGACCTCTTGGTAGTGAATTTGTTGTCCCATAAAGAAAAATTCAATTGTGAGTCCCAATTCTTCTGATTTTCTGATATGGTCTTATTCAAAATCCTTACTAAAGTTTTATTTGAATTTTCAACTAGTTCATTTTGCTGTGGGTAGTAGGTGGTGGAGTACGCCACGGTGATGTTGTATTTTTGGTAGAAATGAAGGAACTTGGTTGACTTAAACACCTAATCACTATCAGTGATAATCATACTTGGACAACCAAATCTGGGAAGGATATTCTCCTCCATAAACTTAATGACCATTACATCATTTGAATTTCTAGCTGGGATGGTCTCCACCCATTTCATGAAATAGTTAGTGGCTATAAGTATCCATTTGTGATGACCGTTGGATGACGATGTATTTCTCCTATTAATTCTATTCCCCATTTTCTAAAGGGCTCCTAAATAAAAAGAAGGATAGGGGGGAGGGTTGCTAACTTTTGCTTCACTGCGAATATGACATTTCTCATAGGCTTGAACATATGTAATCACCTCATTGAATAGTTTGGGCCAATATAATCTTACTTTGAGGATTTTATGGGTCGTGGCTCTCCAAATGTAATGTCCTCGACAAATGCAGTTGTGGAATTCATCAATTACCTTGGAAATCTCCACTTCTACTAGGCATAATAGTAAAATCGCCACTGGGTCCTTCCAATACAACTGACCATTTGAGATAAAAAACTTTTGAGCTTGCAACCTCAAGGCCTTATATTTAAATTTGTTAAAATTTAGTGCAAAATTCAAAAAAATTAAATAATGGACAATATGTTTGTACCAATGTGAGGCAAGGTACTTCATTTGGATTTTCAGTGTTAAGGATCAAATGTTTTTCTTCTCCTCTTCTCTTCTACTTCCTTCTCCCTTATCTGTCACCAAATTTATATCTAGGGCTTGGCAGTTAGCCTCAAATAATATTTTAGCCAATCCTTTCCCCTTGATCAACTTAGTGGGTTTGATCTCCATGTCTTATTCTTCAATTTTGGCAATCCACCTGCCCCTCTTACCTTCACAATCTCCCTATACAATAATGTATTTCATAGGGGCAGTTGGCACATACACTATTATACTAAACTATAAGACAGAAATTCGAAAGGCCTTCATGGATTTGACCAAGGCATAAGCTTTTTTCTCTAATATATTATACTTCAGCTCTGCATCTCGCAACACCTAGCTGAAAAATGCAATCGACTATTCCTGTCATTCATTAATTTTCTGCAATAGAACAAATGCCACCATGTTAGGAGAGGAAAAAGAGAAAATTAAGAATGACCTTTGATATTCTAGTTTGGCTAAGACCAGGGCTTTTACAACAACATTTTTTATTCTAGAAAATGCCTCTCGGGCTTCAATGTTCCACTTGGCTTCCCTTTCCTTCTCCAACATTTCTATGATTTCTTTGACAAATTCAACATAGTTTGGTATGAATATTCTCATAAAAATTATTTTCCCCAAGAAAACCTAAATCTCCTTCATATTTCTTGGCAAAGGAATAATATTTATAAACTCCACCCTCTTGGGATCAATATCCACTCCATCCTTGGATACACTGTGGCGCAAAATATTTCCTTCATTTAAAGCAAACAAAGATTTCTTTAGGTTTAAGGACAAACCATACCTTCTTCACTTTTCAAAGGTGAGCTTCAAGTGATTGAGGAGTTTTTCATTTGACTGAGAGAAAAGATTTATGTCAGCCAGGTATATTACTACAAATTTATCCTAATACCCAACAAGTGCTATATCCATTTCTCTTTGGAAAGTAGCTCCAACATTTATGAGGCCAAAGAGCATTCTAGCATACATAAAAGTTCCCAAGGTGTAGTTAAACCTATCTTCTTTTGATCCCAAGTGTGTACAATGGTTGTATCTAGAGAATCCATCCCTCGTGGACATCTAGGCATACCCTACCACTTTTTGGTGAATGTAATCCATTTTAGGAAGAGGATAGTTATCTTTCAGCGAGGCTCTATTCAAATTTATGAAATCTATGCACAACCTTATCTCTCTATTCTTCTTCCTGATAAGAACCAAATTTTCTACCCAATCAGAGCACCTTAAAGGGAAAATCATCTTAGCCTATAGCAGCTTCCTCACCTCTTCTTTAACTGATGGAAGTAACAAAGGATTAATCTGCCTGAGTTTCTGCTTATATGGCTTCGCTTCAATTTTTAGAGGAATTTTGTGCTCTATGATACCAAGATCAACAGCCTTTAAATCATCATATGACCAGGAAAACACCTCAATGTACTCCTTAAAAAGGTCCAGGTACCTTTGTTTGTATTCCTTGGAAACTCCTTTATCCAATTTTATGATTTTAGGATCTTCTTTGGTGCTGATGTTACAACCCGCCACCGCCTCTTCAAGATATTGTTCAACTGGCTTAGCAACCACATTATTTGGGTTGAAAACTCTTTCTAATGGGATCGACACTCTAGGGATTGGATTCCCCTTTAGCTACAAGATTTTGTGATCAACAATAGACCCTTCCCAATTTTCTTGTTGTTCCTCTATCGATTCATCGCCCTGCTTATTGATCACCTTTGAGAATTCCCCGATAACCTCCACGAATAATTTTATCTATTCTTCATATTCGAATACTTGCCAATGCCTTAAATTGCCTAGTACTGAAGGCTTGTACCTGACCTCAAATTCATATCTAAGCAAGGGGTTTTGGGGAGGTCTGAAATTTCTAGCAGGAATTGCCAAAGAGTCAGCCATCCAATTTCATTCTCTGGAAAAGAACCGAATATTGAAGGCTAAGGAAAAGTTTTCAACCAAATCCCATACTTCGTTCTTGCAGGACTTCAATCTTGGGTGCTTGGTTTGGAATTTCTTTTTTATTTTCTTCACCACTAGCTTTGAATTCCCAAACACAGACAAACACCTAATGTTAAGTTTGTTAGCATTTTGCGGCCCCAACAACAAAGCTTCATATTCAACCATGTTATTAGTACCCTCAAACTTAGCCTTGAAAGAGAGAGAAATCAAGCTATCTTTGAGAGACACCAATAACACACCTGCCCCTATACGTAGATTGACTTGGTTACCTATGGTGGGATAAAAACCTATATGGGACTTCCAAAATATACCTAGAGGTACGTGGAAGCGTAGTTCGTAGTAGTTTTGTCTCATGCATCCTATACGATAGGAAGTATTTCGATATACTTTTCATACGTGGAGTGCCATCTGATATACCGAAGGGCACATGGAGAATGATCTGATATACTTACGTACTTAGAATACCAACTACCCCTAGAATGTAACAAAGATAAATAACAACCTCTCCTACGTTTAAAGACATCAAACACATCTCTAGCCTAAACCTCTATGTGTGTCATTAATATTCCAAATTCCCCTTAGATTGATTAAGTAAATTTTAGAAGTTGATCTTCAATTAGGTTTCAATTTCAAGGCTCACAATATGAGTTCACCTGAATTCCCTATGATGCAATTAGTATGATAACAAGAACTCTTTTATTTTCAATGGATATATATCTATAAGAGGGAAGAGACAAGCAACAATGCAACAATCAATGATGCAACAAACAAAGTTTCCTCAATATATCTTTCAATGCAATTGCTTCAATTCAAATTCAAAACCCTATATGCAAATAATGATATTTTAATTTTATTTTCTCTTAACTCTAAAATGTAACGAAAACTAAGTTGCAGCTATATCTTTGATAAAATAAATCACATGGAATAAGACTGTAATATAAAAATTTCTTTAAGTCAATTAACAATCAAGTAAATGTTTACAAAGACCTAATTGATAAGAAGAAAAAAAAATCAAAGAAACTCTCATCAAAGACTATTAAAATCAAATGTAAACACTATGATGCCTTTACAGAGACAAAGAAATTCATAGATTCAAGAAAACCTTCTGGACCAAAGCAGAACAAAGAGAAAGGCAAATAAATGCATGTTTTTTTTGCATTCTATAGGATTATCGTAGGTGCAGAGTGGCCACCAATGCGTAACATCACACTTCTAGAGAGGAGAGACTACACTAGGGCGCTTTGTCTCAAAACAAAGAGTGCACTGGGGATAATTTGTTCAAAATACGACAAAAGAAACCCTACCAAGCTCAAAATTTTGTTTTCTTAAGGTTAATTATTGCCTGAATAAGTCAATTAAGGTCGCTTTGAAAGGTGAAAAATTAAAAGGTCAAGGATACCACTAAGGGAAATCTTGATTCTCAATAGATTCACCAATTTTTTATGTGGAAAATTCACTTCTACAGGCAAAAATGAACTCCCTATATCTAGTGGTATGATCTTGAACAAAAGAGAGAAAAAATATCTATGTTTTCCTTAGAGAGAGTAGAATACAGAAAAAATACTTACCTCGAATTTGTAGTAAGGCCTCCTCTTCTCCTTGCTTGTAAGCCCCAACTCTAGCTCCACATGCTATAAATGGAACCTGCAACAAAGAATAAAATAAGAAAGGGAACTGTAATATACACATATCATAATCCAATGTCTCTAAGCAATTAGTCAACATGAAATTGAAATACATAAGCATCGACATGACACAAATGTAGGAAAACAAAGTGCCTTTTGTATTAATAAATAAAGGAGAGAGTTACAACCGTATATAGAAGTTGAGTTTGTAGATGTCTCCCAAATTGTCTTGTCCTTCCTTGCCACAAAGAAAACCTTCACACTCAACCGTAATGCATAAATATATGATGTTTCTTTAAGCTCAAAATAACAGCATGAGGGCACTAGCAATATCCAAAATCTAACCTAGACTCTATGGGAGGCAGTGAATTTATAGGGTAAAAGTGGTAGTTTAGGATTTACCAATCTAAGCTTGAGATCCACATATGAGGGAGGATAAACTCTAAGGATAAGAGATACAACATATAGAGTAAGACTTTGATATCTCTATCAATTGTAAATGGTTAAAACCACCATATAAGCATCTAGAAGGAGACCTTTCTTAAATATTTTTTTTATTTTTCCCAAAATTATAAAACCATCGCACTTGCAAAGGAGAGAAACCTGTGCTGGCCAGTGTAGATGCTTAGTTATGTAACATGCAACCATCACAGGTTTACTAAAAGGCAGGGTGAGTCGGGAAAAAAAACATGGCTTTGAGCCGATTGACCCAAAAAATCAGAATTTTTTGAGAAATGATGCTTAGGGCTTTGCAAAGGGATAATGAAAAAGTGTTAAGGATGTTTATTGATCCAAGTTTTTGCAAAGGGATAATTAAAAAGTGTTAAGGATGTTTATTGATCCAAGTTTTCAGAAAATTTGATTGGGTGCAAAAAAAATGACCTGTAACACCTCATGATGATTGCTAAGATTTTGGGGCACTGCTAAACCATTAGTCTTCTGGTTCTCTTTTCCCTCCTCCACTGGGGATCCTTGTTTATTCTGTGCCTATGTTTGTTACTGACTCTCATCCATTTCTTCATCTTTGTCATCAAAAGAAAGAGAATCTACAAATTTCTAACCCTTATATATAATATATATATATATATATATATATATATATATATATATATATATATATATAATTATATATATATAATGTTGCCTTAACCATGAGGGATATAACTTTGAATTTCATGTTTTACATAACAGACGATACCAATTATTGCTATATATATATATATATATTATATATATTATATACTCTCAAGGAAAAAGCCTAATTTCATTAATGAGCAAAAATTACAAGTTGCAGATGTGCCATGGTGCATTAAAAAAAAAAAAACTCATTAACAGTCCATCACAAAACATTATAAAATTTACTTATTGGAAAAATTAAAAAAATCTTCCAATTTCCGTTTTTTCCCCTTCTTCTTTTTTTAGTTCCTTCCATACCCTAGAGTCCGGTTGGATAATATCTAAAGTTGAAACCTTAGGAGTTCTGTGAAAGTTCTCCTTTTTTGATTCATAGCTTTCAAAAGCACGACATCTTTTAGTTCCCAAGATCCATTCATTCTTTGTTTCTACTATTTCATTTTCTGCAAAAAAACGTGAAACTACCATATCCACATTCTAGTTGAGTTCGGTTGACTTTGGACATTGTTCTGCCGATATTGTTGTTTCATTTGTTGTTGTTGTTGTTTTTTTTTTAACCTAGTGGTTCCTTTAGATCCACCTTTTCTTCCTCATTAAGAGAAGGGGATCATATGTTTGCTTATCTCTCTCTCTCTCTCTCTCTCTCTCTCTCGTATATATATATATATATATATATATATATATATGTTTTAGCATATGTAATATGAAATATGTTTTAATTAAATTGGAAAGAAAAAAAGAACATAACTTTCTTTAAGATAAATTTCAACCTTCTATTCCTAATTATTACTAAAAATATCCTATGGATAAACCAAAACTACATAAAAACTATAATACAAAAATTATTGTTACTCTCATAACTCCTTGTCATGGGATTATGCTTTCACTTTAATTACTTCCTTGATAGAACAAACATGCTAGTTTAATTATATTAAAATTAGAACCACATTAATTACTTTACTCTAGAGAGGGAGAGATAGGAGGGATGTAGGAGGGAGATAAAGATAAAAATAGAGGTGGATTAGAGAGAGAGCGGGGGAGGGCTCATGGGAGATAGAGATGGATATAGGAATGATACATACACGGTGGGGGGGGGGTGGGGATATAGATAAAGGCAATGAAATAAGGAAAGGGATGATAGATAGAAAGAGGGAGACATAGGGAGAGAGAGGAAGGAGAGGGATATGGATTATCTATGTATATGATCTCCGGGTGCCTGCAACACTAGTCAAATATTTGGCTAAATATTGGTGTGAGTTGAGTTGAAAGAAAAGAATTAATCAGTTACATTGGAAATGATTGGGGAATAAGGGGCACATAAACCTAGGACTAGATATTCAACACTTTTGCAGTGACCTAGAACCATTATAGGACCTTTAGTGTTGGAAAGCCCAATTTTGACACGGTCTCCTCCTTTCTTTTCAAGATCATGTTCAATGGCTTCTCCAAAATGATAGTAAATTAATAATTGTTTGTATTCCCACTCTTCTCCTTTACTTATTTCTTCATCAATATTAGTTTCCAACTACGTTGGACATAATGTTGTAATTGATGACAACAATGGTCATTGATGTCAAAGGGGATGTCTAAGGAAGTAGTAGTATCATTCATAAATCCAATTATGTTGTATGTTTATCCAATCCATTACATGCCTTCATCACATAAAGCCAAAATGAATTTAATATTATTTAGTTTTTGTAGATGTTATGTTGTTCTAATGAGTCTATGGATGGTATGGTTGGATAATCTTCTTTGAGATATTTCCAATGGTATATTACACTTGGAAAAATTCCTCTTGGATTAGAAGTTACAATCATTTGAAGTTAGTAGTTGTAATGAGGACCAACAACAACAAATTTATTTTAAAATCACCAAATTTTTTAAAGATCACATAAATTGAGGGTTGATCCAAACATTTGCAAGCAATCAATCGTTTTAGTTGAACAGACATGTGCATTGGTTAACTTAGTTAAACATCATGCAACTTTCGACTGATCTAGAAATCATCTGGAGCATGTATGTTGGATCAAATGCATAGATGCATGATGTTTAAATCCCCCCATATATTACATGTGGTCATGTCTAAAATAATGAAGTGTTGACAAATGGTAGACATCTAATGGGCATACAAGTGGTAGGATGTGATTGATCAAATGGTAGTGACACATGGAAGTCTAAAAGACGATGAAGTGTGTTAGTGTCAGTCTTTTTAGCCTTCCTCCAGTGATCAAACATGCTCTTAAAAATTGATTTTAAGGTGTCAAGGTCAAATTTTGTCATTTCAGTGAGCCTTCAAGCAAAATTTGATCACTAGGTATTAGGTCTAGGGTTTGTTTTCACCCTTGTCAAAGTTGTCCAACTGACATTACATGTCACCATTCAACTGAGTGTACAATCATTCAGAGGGTTTTCATCATCATGTCAAGTTCCCAAGGGTCATTTTACACCTTGTTCATGCTTTAGTTGTGCCTAGGTAAGGTTCATTTCCCTCTGCTAAGATTTTGAAGGCAATTTCTCTTGGATGGTCAAATCATCGGAAAAACTTGTATCTTGATGTTCATACACCTTCCCCTATCCATAATGTACCTTATTAAACACTTCCCATCACTAAAATCCCCCAAATTCCTCATTTCGCACAAACCCTAGTTTCTTGTTACAACTTGGCAATTTTCTAGGTTGGGCTTGTGCTTAGCCCTTTTGGACCCCTTCCCCTCACTCAATTTCTAAGATTACATTTTCCCCTACTTCCTAACATCCCTCCCTACTTCCAAAAATTCTATCAAGAATTTAAAAGCTCCTTACCCCCTTCATTTCGCTTCATTTCGATAAATCCCTTGTTCCACACATCGGGTAGGTTTTACTCAAATGATGTTTTTGAGCAATAAAAGATGAATTTTGGAAACCTGAGAGCGGTTTGTGTCCACAACAAGCCAAGGACGAAACACCTCCTTCCCTTTTTACACAGGTGTCATGGTTTTAGATAAATGTCGAAAATACAATTGCCTCGGGAGAATTGATGCACCTCTGAAGTGACCTTGGGAAAATAAAGTTTTCTCCTAGCTTGGTTGGCCAAATGACTTTCCTGATGAGTAAACTGGTAAGTAGAAACCAATATATTTCCAATGAGCTATCATGAGCTCAATTTGGAGTGGAGGAACACCTTCAAAAGTTGACTGCAAAAGCACTCTGCCTTGAGGCAGCCTCATTTGGCACATTTTGACCAGTCTTGGGAGATTTGATTTTTGACAGGTCAAATGAACTCCAAATTGAAATATTCCAGTTGAGGTGGAAAGTAGACTCAAATATCTTTCCAAAGATATATCTTGAACCCAATTTTGACACTATGAAGGGCTCCAAAAGGCTCCTTAAAAAGGGCGCGACGCACTAGGAAGGCGGGACGCATTGGGCTGCTCTCCACAGTGCAAAAAATACACTGGCGCGACACACTCAGAAGGCGGGGCGCACTGGGATAAAAAGCCTAAAATTCATTGAAATATTCCTCCAAATTGAAAATTATTCATTCCAAAAGTAGGTAGAACCTCCATTTGTGTGTTTCATTGAAGTTTGTGCTAGGGTATGATGGTTGATGGATGGTAATGGTTGAAACAAAAACACCAAACCCTACCTCTTAAATTACCTCAAGGAACTTGCTATTAGGGTTTAAGAATCATTGTTTATCACCAAATTCACTCCTCCATCCCATTTCTCCCCTGTTTTCACCATTCCCTAAGTTTCCCTACCTCCCTAGGTTCATTAATTCCTTCTCCCAAATTCTCTTTCCAAATTCCTAACACCTCAAACCCTACACAACAATTCCTAACCCTATACATCAAATCCCTCAAAACTTCCCATATTTCCCTAACAAAATTTGTCCCAACAGCCCCTAATCCCTCACTATCTTTCCCTCCCCTTCCTTATTTCACTATTTTTCCTTGGTGGCAGAGGTTGCATAATCATTAAGACAAACCAACACAATTTGACACATCAACACCACAGGTTCAGGATAAAGACAAAAGAGGCAAAGAGAGCATGATCGACTCTAGATATTGGTTGAGGCATCCTTGGCCCACCATGGCCCTTGATGAAGAAGCTCCAGCCCAAATTTCAAGAAATTTGGGGCATTTTTGGTATTTTGACAAATTTTGGCACTAAAAAACAGAGTTTTTCTCCCTGTGCGTCGTGCCACGTGGCACGTGCTTTTCCTAGGGAGCTCCAAATGGAAAAATTTTTATATATCTGGATTTGGCATGAAAAATCATGACTGCTGGTGCATGGCCAGGAATTTTGGGCAAGATTTGAGTCCCCAAAAGGTCAAAAGACACTCAAAAAATGACCTCACTGCCCCTATTTTGACACACAGGCAGCAGTCTTGGGAGATTGAACTTTTGGAGGGGCAAATGGACACCAAATGGAAAAATTCCACTTGGGTTGGAAATTAGATAGGTAGGGCTTTCCAACAAGCTATTGTGGGCTCAAGTTGGACTTCAGGAAGTGCCTCAAATTCAGCTCCAAAGTGGCGTGGCGCACATAGAATTTGGCGCGGCACATAGAGGATTTTTGCCCAATTTTTCACTTTCCAACTCAGAAATTCGGCCAGTTTGACTAGTTTTGCTTCTTGATGTAATTTTTGACCCATCTTGATGTAACTTGATGATTATGATGTAATATTGGCATATTTTTACTTGTTCTAGAAGATTCATTCACTAAAAAGTGGAAATTTAATGAATGAATTAGTTTCCTACCTTATAGAGGCAAGTTGTTTTGATTGCCTAGATTTCAGTGCTTGGTTTAGAATTGGTTGAAACAACTCCTAGAATGATGAGCTCGACCCCTAGGGGCAAGGGAATGGGTTGGGATAGTCTATATCATGTAATTTCTAAGTCATTTTTAGGGTTGGACACTTGGGATTGATTTGGCATATCATTGTACATCTATCTCTACATTTTTGGCTAAGGAAAGACCAAGGTTTTGCAACACTATTTGGGATCCATGTGGTTTTATGTTTTGATGGTGTTATTCTCTAAGTAATTGTAAGTTCATTAGTGTTATGTGTATCATTTTCCTTTCTTTTCTTCTGAATTTGAACAAATGAGTGATTAAGGTAGAATCCAATAACTGCTATGCTCTACCTTTGAATTTGTTTAAATTTCTATGTTTTCATCTGTTTAAGGAGAATTCTTGAGACTCTCTGGCTCTCCTTAGCTCCTCACCAGTCTGATCCATCCATTCACTCACTTTAAAAAAGCAATTGCCTTCCTTGCCCCAATCAGAACTCTGCAAAAACTGTGCCTTATCCTCGAGCCTAATTTGCCTTTCCCTGTTTCCAGCACAAAACCCCCAAAAACTCAAATCAAACCTTTGTACTTTATACCTAGCCTAAAATATGTTGTTATTTCAGTCATCTCAAGCCCCATCGATTATCTTTTGCTGATATTGACCTGGAGAGAGCCCTCTCCTATCCTCTTAGGGCTAGCTACGAGGCTAAGCGTGGTTTGATGTGGACCTAGAACCTTGCCTTTTCAGCCTGAGGCAAACTGGGCTCTAACATAGTGGCGACTCCACTGGGGACGAAAGTTTATTTTTATTGTGTGGCTTTGTAGACTATAGACAGAGCCTGAAGTTAGCTAGGTAGCCTTCGAAACGCTCTTGCTTTGCATTAGCGAAAGTAGATGAAAGTTACTTCAGTAAATCTCCGGTCTAGTTTATAAACTGAACATCTGATCTAAACGATCACCCCAGTACATGTATCAAGTTCAGATCTGATTGTTGATGGTGGACAATGATCAGACGTTGGAAAGGCTAAAATCATTCACCTGGCGATTCCAAATCAGTTTTCGAGATCAGATCCAAATCCTCCACTGGAGAATGAACCTGACCAGCAGAAACATGAAAGGACAATATGGAGAGATTCGGTATTCAAGTTGGAATTTCATTCAAGACATTTTGTTCTTTATTGTAAATTATTTCTTCTCTTTTCCCGAGAATGTCAAGAAGTGTTTACCAAGTATATTATATTTGAGAAAATATCCTCGGCCTGCAGTTGACTCTTTCCCTTTGAAGATTGTAAATACAAAAGATATGCATGCCTTTGAGCTTGATCAAGACCCCTCTTCTAAATCTTGTGATGACGGTCTTCAAATTGATTCTACAACTTTTGTACATACCCCTATACCTTGTAAAATCCCAGATCGATACAAGCCTATGATTTTACCTTCTGTACTCCATGCTTTCCCTGCAAATTATTATCTCTATTTGCCAAGATTTGACGGTGAATGTAAGAATGTCAACTCTGAGCAGCATGTGCAGAATGTTGAGACTTTTCAAGACCTTTCTGAGGTTGATGACGAAGATGTTAGTATTAGGCTTTTTGCTATTTCTTTGCAAGGAAAAGTGAAGAGTTAGTTCCAAACCCTGCCTGATGCGAGCATCTCAGATTTATAGCAGTTCATCAAAGCTTTCCTTGACAGGTGGGTGATTGGACATAACCTTTTCTTGATTGTAGAAGAGTATAACCAGCTAAAAGATTGCCAGGGGAGGCAGTACAACAGTTTTCGGCCCGATTTAACCAAGTTTATTATTCGATGCCAGTCGATATAAGGCCTCCTCCTAGATCTTCTCTCTCACACTATCCGAGTTCCTTTGATCTGGAAATGGATTTTTAGCTGAGAGAAAGGAATATTGCAACACTTCACAAGATGCAAAATAGTGCAGTGAATGTAGAGGCTCATCTGCTGATCCGAAGGGTAAGGTTGAAGGAAGAAGAGATGAAAAACATAGATCTGGAGGAAATACCATCTTTAGAGGTAAAGCTTGACATTTTGGCAAGTGCAGTGGAAGAGATGATGCAAAAGATCACCGCAAGGAATGATTAAGATGTTCAAGCTCATGGCTCGCTGATTGAAGAAGGATAGGTTGTTGATCCAAAACATTTTCTTTCTTATCCCAGTTGTCATAGATCATATAATGGTTGTTTTATAGATCATCTTGGAGAAGAGAGATCTGTTGATATGACATGCATGCTTGATGATGTCTTTTATCCTGATGATTTGCCTCAGTTTTATCAGTATGTGATGATTATGCTCTCCAAACAGAAGCTAATATTGTAGACAAATCAGCAGCTAGTTTGTGGGAGGAAGAATTTCACTTTCAGCAGCTTGAGTACAGTGATCAAACGATGCATATCAGCTATGATAGTGATGAGGAAAGTGCAGCAAATTTTGAAGTAAGTGAAGGATCTTTTCCTTTTTGTTTTGATTAATTTTAGTTCATCAGAGACAACTTCCATGCAATCAGAAATCAGCTGTCGACAAGTCTTGATTTGGACCATCTTGAGGGCAATGAAAGCCTTGTTCAAAATTTCTCATATTCAGATTTGCAGTCCCCGAATGCCATTGATTATCAAGTTGTAGATGAGGACATGAAAACTGGCACATATGGTCAAATGATACAAGATGACTCTGTACCATTTTGTTTTGAATCATTTTAGTTTTTGAAAGGTAAATTGCATAGTAAATCTTCAACTGAGCAGCTTGTAGGAAGTCAACTATTTCTTATTTTTAATGTTGAGGATGAAGGTTAGATTACAAATGAAGGCGTGGAATCTCAAATACATGATTTAATGATGCAAAAGGATTTTGTACCCTTTTGTTTCGAAGCTTTTCAGTTTATAAGGCAGAATCTTCGTAATATCTCTAAAGAAAAAGATGAACAGCTAGTAGGATGTCATACAGTTTTCATGGATACATCGTAGCAGTCTTCTCAAATTTTTAATGATCCTATTTTTCATGTGTTGGATGATGTCTGCAGTCAAAGTCCTTCTCCTATCTGTGAGCTTGAAAAAAGTATTGATACAAACTTGATCCGGCAGCCGGTTTCTTTGTCATTTTTAGCAGGAGTCTCGTCACAAAGCTCAAATCCAAGTTTACATTCGTGGTATGAGGAAAAGAGAAGTAATCCATTGGATGAGCTAAGTCCCAGTGTGCATGAACTTCAAGATCATTATGCAGTGTTTTTGGAGGCAGATAGAGAATCCATATCATTCAACGGATCTGTTCACAAGTTTTCGTGGGAGTTTCCTTTCAGTGGTTCTCTCTTGTTGTTCATAAGCAAGCACTTGCAAAGAATACAAACAACAGCTAGAATACTTACTTGGTTGCATTGGTTGTTTCATTTCACTTGATTAGGTGATGAATGAAATTGTTAGAGTAGGTTTTGATGAATAAGCTCTACTTGAGCATCATTTTAAGTTTGTCGGTTGTGTTATGTATTGAGTCAGTTTTTAGTTGAGTGAGAGTCAATTTGTGTTGTCAATTCATCAGTTTTCAGTCATGCATTTCAGCTTGAGTTTTTTGACTCCATTGCCCAATGAATGAAGGCATTGTCTGCTTTCTAAAGATTTGTAGTTCTTGGCACCTCCAAGGAGCTACCATCCCCATTGGAGACAATGTTAGTGTCAGTACTTGCAACCTTCCTCCAGTGATCAAATGTGCTCTTACAAAATGATTTTAAGGTGTCAAGGTCAAATTTTGTCATTTCAGTGAGCCTTCAAGCAAAATTTGGTCACTAGGTATTAGGTCTAGGGTTTGTTTTCGCCCTTGTCAAAGTTGTCCAAATGACGTTCCATGTCACCATTCAACTGAGTTTACAACCATTCAAAGGGTTTTCATCATCATGTCAAGTTCCCAAAGGTCATTTTACACCTTGTTCATGCTTCAGTTGTGCCTAGGTAAGGTTCATTTCCCTCTCCTAAGGTTTTGAAGGAAATTTCTCTTGGATGGTCAAATAATTGGCAAAAGTTGTATCCTAATGTTCATACACCTTCCCCTATCCATAATGTACCTTATTAAACACTTCCCATCACTAAAATCCCCCAAATTCCTCATTTTCGCACAAACCCTAGTTTCTTGCTACAACTTCGCAATTTTCTAGGTTGGGCCTGTGTTTAGCCCTTTTGGACCCCTTCCCCTCACTCAATTTTTGAGATTCCATTTTTCCCTACTTCATAACATCCCTCCCTACTTCCAAAAATATTCTCAAGAATTTAGAAGCCCCTTACCCCCTTCATTTCGCTTCATTTCGACGAATCCCTTGTTCCACACGTCGGGGTAGGTTTTACTCAAATGATGTTTCTGAGCAATAAAAGATGAATTGTAGAAAACGGAGCGAGTTTTTTGTCCAAAAAACGACAAGGAAGAAAAACCTCCTTCACTTTTTACACAGGTGTCATGGTTTTGGAGCGATTACAAACATACAATTTCCTTGGGAGAATTGATGCACCTCGGTAGTGACCTTGGGAAAATCAAGTTTTCTCCTAGCGTGGTTGGCCAAATGACTTTATTGATGAGTAAAATGATAACTAGACACAAATATATTTCTAATTAGATATCATGAGCTCACTTTGGAGTAGAGGAACACCTTCAAAAGTTGACTGCAAAAGCACTTTGCCTTGAGGCAGCCTCATTTGGCACATTTTGACCAGTCTTGGGAGATTTGAGTTTTGATAGGAAAATGAACTCCAAATTGAAAAATTCTAGTTGGGTTGGAAATTAGACTCAAAAACCTTTCCAACGAGCTATCCTATACCCAATTTGGACATCGAGAAGGCCTCCAAGAGGCTCCTGAAAAAGGGCACGGTGCACTGGGAAGGCGTGGCGCATTAGGTTGCTCTCCACAGTGCAAAAAATACACTGGCGTGGCGCACTGGGAAGGCACGGCGCACTGGGATAAAAAGCCTAAAATTCATTGAAATCTTCCTCCAAATTGTAAATTCTTCGTTCCACAAGTAGGTAGAGCCTCCATTTGTGTGTTTCATCCAAGTTTGTGCTAGGGTATGGTGGTTGATGGATGGTAATGGGTGAAACAAAAACACCAAACCCTACCTCTTAAATTACCTCAAGGAACTTGCTGTTAGGGTTTCAAAATCATTGTTTGTCACCAAATTCACTCCTCCATCCCATTTCTCCCCTGTTTTCACCATTTCCTAAGTTTCCCTACCTCCCTAGGTTCATTAATTCCTTCTCGCAAATTCTCTTTCCCAAATTCCTAACACCTCAAACCCTACACAACAATTCCTAACCCTATACATCAAATCCCTCAAAACTTCCCATATTTCCCTAACAAAATTTGTCCCAACAGTCCCTAATCCCTCACTATCTTTCCCTCCCCTTCCTTATTTCACTATTTTTCCTTGGTGGCAGAGGTTGCATAATCATTAAGACAATCCAACATAGTTTGACACATCAAAACCACAGGTTCAGGATAAAGACAAAAGGCGCAAAAAGAGCATGATCGACTCTAGATATTGGGTGAGGGATCCTTGGCCCACCATTTCCCTTGATGAAGAAGCTCCAGCCCAAATTTCAAGAAATTTGGGGCATTTTTGGTATTTTGACAAATTTTGGCACTAAAAAATAGAGTTTTTCTCGTTGTGCGCTGTGCCACGTGGCACGCGCTTTTCCTAGAGAGCTTCAAATGGAAAAAAGTTTATATATCTGGATTTGGCATGAAAAATCATGACTGCTGGTGCATGGCCAGGAATTTTGGGCAAGATTTGAGTCCCCAAAAGGTCAAAAAACACTCAAAAAATGACCTCACTGCCCCTATTTTGACACACAGGCAGCAATCTTGGGAGATTGAACTTTTGGAGGGGAAAATGGACACCAAATGGAAAAATTCCACTTGGGTTGGAAATTAGATAGGAAGGGATTTCCAACAAGCTATCGTGGGCTCAAGTTGGACTTCAGGAAGTGCCTCAAATTCAGCTCCAAAGTGGCGTGGCGCACATAGAATTTGGCGCGGAACATAGAGGATTTTTGCCCAAATTTTCACTTTCCAACTCAGAAATTCGGCCAGTTTGACTAGTTTTGCTTCTTGATGTATTTTTTGACCCAACTTGATGTAACTTGATGATTATGATGTAATATTGGCATATTTTTACTTGTTCTAGAAGATTCATTCACTAGAAAGTGAAAATTTAATGAATGAATTAGTTTCCTACCTTATAGAGGCAAGTTGTTTTGATTGCGTAGATGTCAGTGCTTGGTTTAGAATTGGTTGAAACAGCTCCTGAAATGATGAGCTCGACCCCTAGAGGCAAGGGAATGGGTTGGGCTAGTCTATATCATGTAATTTCTAAGTCATTTTCAGGGTTGGACACTTGGGATTGATTTGGCATATCATTGTACATCTATCTCTACATTTTTGGCTAAGGAAAGACTAGGGTTTTGCAGCACTGTTTAGGATCCATGTGGTTTTATGTTTTGATGGTGTTCTTCTCTAAGTAATTGTAAGTTCATTAGTGTTATGTGTATAATTTTCCTTTCTCTTCTTCTAAATTTGAACAAATGAGTGATTAAGGTAGAATCCATTAACTGTTATGCTCTGCCTTTGAATTTGTTTAAATTTCTATGTTTTCATCTGTTTAAGGAGAATTATTTTGACTTTCTTGCTCTCCTTAGCTCCTCAACAGTTCGATCCATCCATTCACTCACTTTAAAGCATCTAAGTGATTGCCTTCCTTGCCCCAATCAGAGCTCTGCAGAAACTGTGCCTTATCCCCAAGCCCAATTTGCCTTCCCTTGTTTCCAGCACAAAACCCCCAAAAACTCAAATCAAACCTTTGTACTTCATACCTAGCCTAAAATAAGTTGTTATTTCAGTCGTCTCGAGCCCCATCGATTATCTTTTGCTGAGATTGACCCGGAGAGAGCCCTCTCCTATCCTCGTAAGGATAGCTACGAGGCTAAGTGTGGTTTGATGTGGACCTAGTACCTTGCCTTTTCAGCCTGAGGCAAATCTAGGCTCTAACAAAGTGGAAGTACCACATAGCACCTTTGTTATGTGGAATTTTTGCAATTACGAATAAAGGTGAATTCCCTAGCTCTAGTGGTTTGACCTAGAATAACAAAAGGCAAAAATCATGAAGTTTTCCTTAGAGAAATTAGATAATGGGAAAGAAGCTTACCTAAAATCAAAAGCAAGCCTTCCTTTCCTCCTTTCCTGTAAGCTCCAATCGTATCTCGTGCTATAATTAGAACTTGCACACATGACTAAAAAATAAAAGGGTACACAACATCCACGTGGCATAATATAACATATCTATTCAATGAATCAACATGGCATTGAAATACATGAGTGTAAACATAACACAACAAATTTAGGAAAACACGATTCTCTTTGCATTAATAGAAATAGGTGAGTGTTTACAACCATAAATAGTAGCTAACTTTGTAGATGTCTCTCCAAGTTTACTTGTCCTTCCTTGTCACAAAGAAAAACTCAATATCAACCCTAATGCATGAATATGATGGCTCCTTTAGGTTCAAGGAAGCAACATAATGGCACTATAAGTCTCCAAAATCCAAACCTGATGCTATGGATGACATAAAATTTATAGGATAAGAGTGGTAGTTTAGGATTCACCATTATGGTCTTGAGATCCACATATGATGGGAGGATGATCTCAATGGATAAAGGGAAAATTCTCTAATATAGGACCAGATAGGATTCGGGCTCCTTATCCATGGTATATAGTTAAAACAACCTTGGAAGCTTTTGGAAGAGGAAGCTTTGAAATATATTTTAATTTTCCCAAATTTCTAGAATCAATGCACCTAGAAAAGGGAGCAACAAGTGCTAACCAACTCAAATGAACACATATACAACCACATCTGAACGTAGGTGGCTAAGGAGGCAAGACACGCTAGGGATAAAAGCACTGATTTTGAGCAATTTGTCCCAGAAACTCAGACTTTTTGGAGAGGTCATGCTTAGGGATTTGTGAGGGGACAATGACAGCAAGTTCATGCATAATGATTGATCGGGTTTTCAGGCCTATTGACCAAATGTGACAAAATGGCTTGTAGCAAATTTCCCCTTAAAGTATAAAGTTAGAAGCGATAGGTGATGACTAAAGTGATTTACCTTATGACAAGTCCGAATCAAGAACAATTGATCAAGATCATCATATGTTATAATACATTTTCATCATGATATCATTGCTAAGGGATGCATACCCATGTTCAACAAATAATCAAACATTAAATGTACAATGATAAATAAGTCTCGTCCAATGATGACAGAGAGTGGACCCATTTTTGGATGACTATCTCTATGATCATAGCCATCATACCTTGTAATCTTTGTATTAATCCTAATATCGCAGCTCAAATGGATTAAACTAATTTCGAGGTCTTATATCTCATTCAAGCAATCGTTCAATGTATGAGTCTAACCATGTGAATAAATGAGCTGAAGTTGAACATGGTAGACACCATTTTATTATCGACCAATGATGTAAGTCGTTAATAGACGTGATATAAATCACTGATGATGTTAATGGATCTCAAGGTACTATAGTATAATTCGTATGGTGTTAATGAATGAGTTGATGTTGAACACCACACAAAATATTTAGGTTGAAGGCCAATGATGAAAGCCCGTCGTCGAGAACAAGGAAAATTTCCATTAATGTATGTAAGCCCCAAGGTACCACAGGTAGTTTCTAAGTCAACTTCCTAGATAATGAGATGATGTTGATAAGAAGCAACTTGTCGCAGGAGGGCCTTGATGTATCCTTCATCCAAGACACGAAACAGGTACCAAAACTCGAGACAGAATGATGTTTATGTGGAAATGGTTCAAGAACAACAAACATGTATGAAGGCTTACGAGTATCATGGAAAATATCAACTGAAGGAATTCTATTGAACATATCGACATCACTTTATGAAGTTGGCAACATTGATCCAAAACTGAATGTAGAGGCTTTGATATGGTGTGATGAACCAAAGAGGCATGCATATTTCCCAACCAAACAGTCACGAATATGAAATGAAAAAGTGTCATGTTCAAGAGCAACTCATTTCCATTAATAGGTCAAGTACCCCATTTTCCCAATTTTCACAACCATTTTTGGTCATCTTGTAGCAGCTGCAACACCCTCCAAAATTTTTACCTGCACCCAATTTTGGAGCCTTCCTTGGTTTTTTTGTGATGTTTGCAAACACTTGAGCTCATCCCATGAGCTTGTGTTGAGTCTTTGCACCCTCCTCGCTTGACCATTCACTCGACATCTTTTAGTATGTTGGTCACGATGCCATGCTTGCAGTCATGTTTTGGCTATGTTCACGGTCTGTCTTCATGTGTACAAGTTGTATTCACTATTTAAGCATCTGTCACACTCACACATGAAGTTGTATGCAATGTCAAGCAAGTGTCATCGCAGTCATTCAACGATCTATCTCAAGTGTCACGCTTGTCACTTCCACTCATTGGCCAGTCACACTGAGCATGTTGTCTTGCTGGTTCAAGGTGTCTTGTCATCAAGTCGTGTTGAGTGTGTGTTCACAAGGCCATGCATGCACAAGTTCACTCACTCACACACTTAGTCAGTTTGCTGAAACTCTATTGAACATACCACCCTCCAACAGTCGGACCTCCGCTGAGCTACACTACACCGTCTCAGCCCTTAGTGATCATGTACTATTGCCCAAAATTGTGCAATCTTGGAATCAACCCGACTGACTGTCACCCAGAACAACACAAAATTTTCTCAACAAGCCATCTCAGCCTGTGTTGCCTACAAAAAAATATTTCAAGCTTCCCGCTGGTCAACCGAATAGTTTGACTAGGAAGTGACCTCGGGCTTCACTCCTCTAAGAAATTGCACAGAAGCTAGCAGCATGCCCGCCTCTGCTGACTGAAGAAATTTCATAGACATGAAAGACAGGCACTCGATACTTGTCATTGCACTGTCCCCGAAATTTGTGCAGTTTTGTCAATTAGTCCCCATGTCAGCGGGCCTGTTGCTCCTCCAGAAAACTGCAAGTTTTTCTTGGGCTATCCTCCAACTGCTCGACACCCAGCTCAACCAAAAAATTGCACAGAGATGTCCTGCAGGAAAGCCTCCCAATTCTGTGCATTTTTAGACAGCAAGCTCCTGCATCCCTCTGAAATCCTCCTCGAAGAATCTTTGCAGTTTTCACTGCCAATGTCCTCCCTACTTCTTGCACTACCTCCTTCGAAAATTTGCATAGTTCTTCCCTTTAGCTGAGCCAAATCTCGCAGATTGTCACTTCTGTTCTAGACTACTCATCCCATCCTCGCAGTGATCTCTGCACAATTTTCCTTGACAGTGCCCCTGACCTCACATCCCGCCCTAAAATGTGCTCTCCATAGTTTCAGAGCCTTGTCCTCTCTCTCGGTCACCTGCACTCGAAATCGAAAGATAATGCATCATGGTAGACTAGGAGATTTCTGGATTTGATGACATCTCATCATGAGTGATTTCAAATACAAGTACATGGATGAGACATGGCGCAACGATGAACAGGATGAACAAGGAGTGAATGCTATGAGGCTTGTTCAAAAATGGATGAACACATTAAGCATGCCAAGTACCAGCAAAGGGGATACATGCACTTGCAACATCAAGTGAAAACTAAGACCATCGAAGACTTTGCACACCTTACCATGAAGAGGTGAAGCTATGATACACCAAGAGCACACTCATCACTCAACAACACTACAACTCGACATGAGAACCAACATTAGCATGAACATACCAGTATTGTCGTGTCAAGTCATGTCATGAGTCATCTCGGCCACATCACTACTATGGCCCATACTGTTGTAATCAATGTAATGTGACGTGGAAGTGCAAGAGACCCACATGTAAAGTTGAAGAGTCATGTAAGTCAAACAATCATGAGGGAAGTTGAAAAATCACAAGGTTCAGTCTCACCCTTGGCTATATATACCCCTCATTTTTACATGCAAAAGACTTTTCACCTTGGCTCCTCCCACCTAGCCTTGAGAGTTTGTCTTTTCCTTGAGGAGCGAGAAGTGGCTCAAACACCCTGCTTTTGGGGTTAGTGATGTAATGGTGTACCGATGTGTCTTGGAACTTTTGCTTAATTCATAAGCCTATTAATAGGTCAACACGTTTTCACACATGTATTGTATTCATTTGTAAGAATGTTCTTGAAGCTTGTAATGCATGTTGATTTAACCTATATTAAGACAGTTGAACTATTTCAGTTGTTTTAGTACATATTCTATTGAAAATGTGTTGTATTAGTTATTATTGTTGTCTTGCCAGTGTGGACTATTCTGTTAGACACTCGACAGACTCATTTTCGTAAAATTGTTATAACGATTGTCGCACTTATGTGGACTTTTCCCCTGGGTGTTGTACATGATATCTACTCACCTTGAGTTTGTGACTATCGCATCCATGTGGACTACCCCGTCGGAAGCTGCGCATATCCTATTGTTGTGTGTCTCTAATAGAGTTGGGACTATTCCCTTTTGACTTGAGACTCACTGTCACCCTCTCCCTCTGCAGTGAAAGAACCTTGACACAAGAGACATTAAGCACTCACCAGGCACGCGAACCTCACTATTCGAAGACAGGGCAAACCACTCTCATGTGTTGACAAGCAAGAGCTAAGGCAAATATTTAAGATAATGGAAACTGGGCCTTGATATTATATGGGACTCCTACACCAAATGGTGTGAGGTCTGTTATCACTCCTCTTAATCTCCAAGGCTGAGGAAGAGTCTAGATGAGGTAACCACAAACTAATCTTTTGACTTGGTAGCTAGCCCTATCAAGCCAGAGAGGGATCTCTCCAAAGGATCACAGACAAGAGGGCTAGATAGATTAGGGTTTTAGGCTAGGTATAAAGTGCAGGGGTTGTTTTGATTTGATGTTGGGTTGATGGATGAGGATTAGGTCAATGAGACTAGATCAGGGCAAATGAGATATGATTGCTGACATTCAAAGGGGCAGGGTAGGTAGAAAACCTAACACTTTAAGGTGATTTAGTGAGATGGTTTAATACTAGTGAGGAGCTAACAAGAGCATGAAACACATGAATTCTTCCTAAACTGAAGCAATTATTACAAACTGTGAAAGTTTCCCTAAAACAGAGCATGGGAACTCATGAATTATGTTCATAAACTTGAAAACTATCATAAAATAGACATGAAATGATTTCTAAAATAAACAACACATTCAAATATATGATAAAATATAATAAACAATGTCAAATATTCATACCACAAGTATCCCAAGGAAATAACTGCAACTCATCTATTAATAGTAGCTAAAATTTGATACAATAGTGTCTCTGATCACTAGTACAACATCCAACTGAGTCCAACCTATAGAATGACTGAAAAATTACATGATATAGTAATCAAACCAACTCATCCTAGCCTCAGGGGTCGAATCCATGAGAGGAGGAGCAGTTACAACAAAAACTGAACTGATAGCTAGAGTGTAGGGTGATCAAAGTGACTCATCCCTAACTTAAGTGAACTGATTCATTACATCTCACGGATGCCATGTAACTAATTTAATTACCCTATGTAACAGTAAAAACATGATAATTACATCAATAATATCAATTAAATTAGTAAAATATTGATTTCCCATAGGGAAAAATCAAATTTGGAGAAGAATAGTGAAAAACTAGGCCAACTATCAAAAGCGCAGTGCCATATTCAAACCCACTTCTTCCTTCCTTCCTGGTGTCCCAATTTCACCCAAGATATATCATTAGAAAGCTTATCCTATCTAGTTTCCAAAAATTCCTTTTTTTTCAAAATGGGCTTGATTTTACCCCCCAAAGCTCCATTCTCGCAAGACTAGTCAACAAGTGTAGAATGAGGGTGCAAAAATGAAGTGTGATCTTGCAACAAAACTTTTGGAGGTCTTCCTCAAATCCAAATTGAGCTCATGATAGCTCAATGGAAATATATTTCTGTCTCATTATCATTTGACACATCATTAAAGGCATTTGGACACACCATCTAGGAAAAAAATTGATTTTCCCAAGGTCACTCCAGAAGTGCAACTACTCTCTTGTAGCAACTGTATTTTTTACATTTATCCAAAACCATAACACTTGTGTAAAAACCGAAGGAGGATTTTCATATTTAGATTATTATGGATAAAAACCTCTCTCACTTTTGTAAAAATCGTCTCTGTTTGGTTGGAAACATACTTTGAAGAAACATTGGCCCTATGTGTGGCAAATGATTTATCCCTTGGAATGAATTCTTGAAAAATGATGGAGACATTATGTCTATGAGTTGGAATGGCCTCATAATTTCTGATATGACCTGCCTTATGCCTCCGCTGCTCAAGTGTCTCTAATTCCATAACAAACCCTAGCTCAATGGGAGAGGAAATTAGGGTTTAGTGTAGGCAAAATAGGGGATTTGGGAAATTTATAGGAATGAAGGGAAATAAAGGGGATAGGGGGCTTCTAAATTCTTAGAAAAATTTTGGGAGGTAGGGAGGGATTTTAAGAAGTAGGGGAAACTAGAATTTCAAGGATTGAGTGAGGGGAAGGGGTCCAAAAGGGAAAAACACAGGCCTAGTCTAAAAAAGTATTAGAAGTGTAGCAATAGGCTAGGGTTTGTAGAAAATGATGATTTTGAGGGATACAAGTGATGGGAAGTGTCCAAGAAGGTATATTAAGGATAAGGGAATGCGTATGAGCATCACGATACAAGTTTTGTTGATGATTTAACCATGGAGGTCATGAAACCAAGGAAAACGTCCTCAAAACCATAGGAGAGGGAAATGAGAGGAATGGGCATGGGACAAGGTCAAGGGAGGTAGATGGAGTGTAGGTGAGTGAGGTTTTTTGACTAGGGCTACCATCAATGAGTGAATTTTTAAATGAGGACCTAGGTGGAATGACAAAAATTTATGAGCGAGACCCTAATATGAATATGAAAAGAGGAGTTTTGATCACTGGTGGTGGTATGCAAATACTAACTCTGACGTCGACCTTATTTGGGGATGGAAGCTCCTTGGAGGTGTCAAGAACACTGTTGACCAAGTGCCCAACCATGTGGGCCAATACGGTCAAAATATTACAACCAAACTAAACACTAAATACACACACACTTCAAATTGTAAACTAGATGTTGAAGGATTCTTGTCCAACAAGCTTATTGCACACTTATCCTACACTAATCTACTGCAAAATCACTGAGTCAAGTGATACTAATGTGCCAATTCAACCAATCAAGCAGCTATTGTAATGACGAGGTTGTTTGACGGTTCTTGAACCAGAACATAATTGGAAATTATACCAGAAATATATACACATAATAACTCTGGCTCTGTAAAAGGAAATATGGTTTTTCATTCAAACTAAGAAAATATTCCACATATGCTGCTATAGGATCATAAAAACCATATTATATCTGCTACCCAAACTCATTAACATATGCTCTCAGTTGGAGATTGTCACATCCCTGTTGTAAATCAAAACATCTGTCAATCCAACCACCCAAGGGCAAACTTGCCTTTTCTTCTTTGGGAGGAGGGAGAGTTTCCAAGAACTATTTAGGATCTTGGAAATCATATGATTCAATATGAACATCCAATAGTTCAATTTCGTTTTCTAATCTTTCAGCAACTAAACCAAGAAAACAATTTTTACTTTCAGGTGTGAGTTGGCTGGATTTCAAACAACAAAATACTGATGTTGAGAAATTATGATCAATCTGAAATTCTGCTAACTCATTCCTTAAAGTTAGTAATATTTCACTAGACAAAGGATTTGCAACATATCCTATCATCGGTGATTACCATCAATGCTTTGAAATCTGGATTCTTTGAAGTGATTTTGCTCTGAACTTTGAAGCTCGGGATCTCAAACAATGGAGCCACTAGGTAGATGATTCAACCTTCTTGTGTCTGACTGTTGTCCACCATCAACAACCGGATCTAAGTCATTGTCATTCTTTCCTAAGGAAGATAGATCTTTTGGTCCCCAACAACAACACCAATATTTTATCAATCCTCCTGATCTCTAAGGCTGAGGAATAGTCTAGTTGAGGTAACCACATACCAATCTTTTTGCTTGGTAGCTAGCCCTACCAGGTCGAAGAGGGCTCTCCCCAAAGGATCAAAACCAAGAAGGCTGGATATATTAGGGTTTTAGGCTAGGAATAAATCGTAGAGGTTGTTTTTATTTGATGTTGGGTTGTTGGATGAGGATTAGGTGAATGAGACTAGGTCAAGGCATATGAGATATGATTGTAGAAGGGGCAGGGTAGGTAGAAAACCTAACACTTTAAGGTGATTTAGTGATATGGTTTAAGACTAGTGAGGAGCTAAGAAGAGCATGAAACACATGAATTCTTCCTAAACTGTGAAAGTTTCCCCAAAGTAGAGCATGGAAACTCATGAATTACGTTCATCAACTTGAAAACTATCACAAAATAGACATGAAATGATTGTTGGAATAAACAACACATTCAAACATATGAGACAATAGAAGAAACAATGTCAAATATTCATACCACAAGTATACCAAGGAAATAGCTGCAACTCATCTATTAATACTGGCCAAAATCTAATACAATAGTGTCTTTGATCACTAGTACAACATCCAACTAAGTCCAACCTGTAGAATGACTGAAAAATTACATGATATAGGTCTCAAACTAACCCATCCTAGCCTTAGGGGTCGAATCCATGAGAGCAGTAGCAGTTACAACAAAAACTGAACTGATAGATAGTGTAGGGTAGTCAAAGTGACTCATCCCTAACTTAAGTGAATTTATTCATTACATCTCATGGAGGCCATTTAACTAATTTAATTACCCTAGGTAACAGTAAAAAAATGATAATTACATAATAATATCAATTACATCAGTAAAATATTGATTTCCCATAGGTTAAAAACAAACTTGGAGAAGAACAGTGAAAAACTAGGCCAACTGTCGTCAAAAGCATAATGCCATATTCAGACCCACTTCTACCTCTCTTTCCAGTGTCTAGATTGAGCCCACGATAGGTCATTACAAAGTGTAACCTATCTACTTTCCAAAAATGGCTATGCTTTTTAAAATGGGCTTGATTTGTCCCCCCAAAACGCTTTTTGGCCAAGACTAGTCAAAATGTGCAGACTGAGGGTGCAAAAATGAAGTTTGATCTTGTAGGAAACCTTTTGATGTCTTCCTTAACTCAAAATGGAGCTCATGATAGCTCATTGGAAATCCCTTTCTATCTAGTTATTATTTGACTCATCAAGCAAGGCATCTGGACACTTTACCTAGGAAAAAAAATGATTTTCCCAAGGTCACTCCAGAAGTGTAGCAACACTCTTGTAGCAACTGTATTTTTTCACATTTCACAAAAACCATAGCACCCATGTAAAAGCTGAAGGATTTTTTTCATACTTGGACAATTATGGATAAGAATCTATCTCACTTTTGTAAAATTCATCGTTGTTTGATTCGAAATGTACTTTGAAGTAAAAATTGCCCTATGTGTGGCAAATGTTTTGTCCCTTGGAATGACCTCTTGAAACATGATGGAGACATGATGTCTACGAGTTGGAATGGCCTCATACTTTTTGATATGACCTCCCTTATGCCTGATCGTCTCAGATGTCTCTGATTCCATAGCAAATCCTAGCTCAATGGGAGAGGAAATTAGGGTTTAGTGTACGCCAAACAAGGGATTTGGGAAATTTATACGAATGAAGGGAAATAAGGGGGATAGGGGGCTTCTAAAATCTTAGGAAAATTTTGGGAGGTAGGAAGGGATGTTAGGAACTAGGGAAACTGGAATTTTAAGGATTGAGTGAGGGGAAAGGGTCCAAAAGGTAAAAACACAGGCCTAGTCTAGAAAAGTGTTAAAAGCATAGCAATAGGCTAGGGTTTGTAGAAAAATGATGATTTTGAAGGATAGGATTAATGGGAAATGTTTAGGAAGGTATATTAAGGACAGGGCAAAGCATACAGGCATCAAGATACAAGTTTTGTTGATGATTTAACCATGGAGGTCATGAAACCAAGGAAAATGTCCTGAAAACCGTAGGAGAGAAAACTGAGAGGAATGGGCATGGGAAAAGGTCACGGGAGGTAGATGGAGTGTAGGTGAGTGAGGTTTTTTTACTAGGGCTATCATTTGTGAGTGAATTTTTAAATGAGAACCTAGGTGGAATGACAAAAATTTCTGAGCGAGATCCTAATATGAATATGAAAAGAGGAGTTTTGATCATTGATGGCAGTATACAAATAATGACTCTAATATCAGCTTTATTTTGGGATGGAAGCTCCTTGGAGGTTTCAAGAACACCATAGAAATACTGATGTTGAGAAATTTTGATCAATCTGAAATTTTGCTAACTCATTCATTAAAGTTAGTAATATTTCACCAGATAAAGGATTTTCCACATATCCTTTCATCGGTGATTACCATCAATGCTATGAAATCTGGATTCTTTGGAAGTGAAGTTTCTTTGAAATTTGAAGCTCGGGATCTTGAACAACGAAATCGCTAAGCGGAGGATTCAACCTTCTTGTGTCCGACTACTATCCACCATCAACAACCAGATCTAAGTCGTTGTCATTCTTTCCCGAGGAAGATAGAGCTTTTGGTCCCCGACAACAATGCCAATATGTTATTACTCCTCTAGATCTCCAAGGCCGAGGAATAGTCTAGCTGAGGTAACCACAGAGCAATCTTTTAACTAGGTAGCTAGTCCTACCAGGCCAGAGAGGGCTCTCTCCAAAGGATCACAACCAAGAGGGCTAGATAGATTAGGGTTTTAGGCTAGGTATAAAGTGCAAGGGTTGTTTTGAGTTGATGTTGGGTTGCTGGATGAGGATTAGGTTAATGATACTAGGTCAGGGCATATGAGATATGATTGTAGACATTCAAAGGGGAAGGGTAGGTAGAAAACATAACAATTTAAGGTGATTTAGTGAGATGGTTTAAGACTGGTGAGGAGCTAAGAAGAGCATGAAACATAAGAATTCTTCCTAAACTGAAGAAATGATTCGAAACTGTGAAATTTTCCCAAAACAAAGCATGGAAACTCATGAATTTTGTTCATCAACTTGAAAACTATCACAAAATAGACATGAAATGATTGCTGGAATAAACGACACATTCAAATATATGAGACAATAGAAGAAACAATGTCAAATTCATACCACAAGTATCCCAAGGAAATAGTTGCAACTCATCTATTAATACTGGCCAAAATCTAATACAATAGTGTCTTTGATCACTAGTACAACATCCAACTGAGTCCATGCTGTAGAATGAATGAAAAGTACATGATATAGGCCTCAAACCAACTCATCCTAGCCTTAGGGGTTGAATCCATGAGAGGAATAGCAGTTACAACAAAACTTGAACTGATATATAGAGTGTAGGGTGGTCAAAGTGAGTCATCCCTAACTTAAGTGAACTGATTTATTACATCTCATGGAGGCCATTTACCTAATGTAATTACCCTTGGTAACAGTAAAAAAATGATAATTACATCAATCATATCAATTACATCAGTAAAATATTGATTTCCCATAGGTAAAAATCAAATTTGGAGAAGAACAGTGAAAAACTAGGCCAATTGTCAAACACACAGCGCTAGTGTCAAATGCATAGCGCCATATTTAGACCCACTTATGCCTACCTTTATGGTGTCCAAATTGAGCCCACGATAGCTCATTGCAAAATGTATCCTATCTAGTTTCCAAAAATTCCTATTTTTTTCAAAATGTGCTTGATTTGACCCCTCAAAACGCCATTCGGCCAAGACTAGTCAAAAAGTGCAGAATGAGGGTGCAAAAATGAAGTGTGATATTGTAGGAAACTTTTTGATGTCTTCCTAAACTCCAAATGGAGCTCATTATAAATACCTTTTTGTCTAGTTATTATTTGACTCATCAAGGAAGGAATTTGGACACTTCAGCCAGGAAAAAAAATTGATTTTCCCAAGCTCACTCCAGAAGTGCAACAACTCTCTTGTAGCAACTGTATTTTTGACATTTCACCAAAACCATAACACCTCTATATAAACTGAAGGATTTTTTCCATACTTTGACTATTATGGATAAAAACCTCTCTCACTTTTGTAAAATTTATCTATGTTTGGTTGGAAACATACTTTGAAGCAAACCTAGCCTTATATGTGGCAAATGATTTGTCTCTTGGAATGACTTCTTGGAAAATGATGGAGACATGATGTCTATGAGTTGGAATGGCCTCATACTTTCTGATATGACCTCCCTTATGCCTCCTCTACTCATATGTCTCTGATTCCATAGCAAACCCTAACTCAATGGTAGAATAAATTAGGGTTTAGTGTAGGCAAAACAGGGGATTTGGGAAATTTATAGGAACGAAGGGAAATAAAGGGGATAGGGGGCTTGTAAATTATTAGGAAAATTTTGGGAGGTAGGGAGGGATGTTAGGAAGTAGGGGAAACTGGAATTTTAAGGATTGAGTGAGGGGAAGGGGTCCAAAAGGTAAACACACAGGCCTAGCCTAGAAAAGTGTTAAAAGCGTAGCAATAGGCTAGAGTTTGTATAAAAATTATTATTTTAAGGGATAAGAGTGATGGGAAGTGTTTAGGAAGGTATATTAAGGATAGGGGAATGCATATGAGCATCACGATACAAGTTTTGTTGATGATTTAACCATGGAGGTCATGAAACCAAGGAAAATGTCCTCAAAACCCTAGGAGAGGGAAATGAGAGGAATGGGCATGGGAAAAGGTTAGGGGAGGTAGATGGAGTGTAGGTGAGTGAGTTTTTTTGACTAGGGCTACCATCAGTGAGTAAATTTTTGAATGAGGACCTAGGTGGAATGACAAAAATTTCTGAGCGAGGCCCTAAAATGAATATGAAAAGAGGAGTTTTGATCACTGATGGCAGTATGCAAATATTGACTCTAAGATCAGCCTTATTTGGGGATGATAGCTCCTTGGAGGTTTCAAGAACACTGTATACCAAGTGCCTAACCATGTGGGCTAATACGACCAAAAATTTACAACCAAATTGAACACTGAAAACACACACACTGCAAACTATAAACTAGATTTTGAAGGATGGTTGTCGAGCAAGCTTATGGCATACTTATCCTACACTAATCTACTGCAAAATCATTGAGTCAAGTGATACTAAAGTACCAAATCAACCAATAAAGCAGTTGTTGTAATGATGAGGTTGTTTTATGGTGCTTGAACCAGAACATAATTGGAAATTCTACCAGCAATATATACACATAATACCTCTATCTCTGTAAAAGGAAATCTAGTTTTTCATTCAAACTAAGAAAATATTCCATATATGCTGCTATAGGATCATAAAAACTAGATTCTATCTGCTGCCCCAACTCATTAACATATGCTCTCGGCTGAAGATTGTCACATCCCTGCTGTAAATCAAAACATCCATCAATCCAACCACCCAAGGGAAGCCTTACTTTTTCTTTGGGAGGAGGGAGAGTTTCCAAGAACTGTTTAGGATCTTGGAAATCATATGATTCAATATGAACATCCAATAGTTCAATTTCATTTTCTAATCTTTTAGCAACTAAACCAAGAAAATAATTTTTACTTTCATGTGTGAGTCAGTTGTATTTCAAACAATGAAATACCAATGTTGAGAAATTATGATCACTCTAAAATTCTGCTAAAGCATTCCTTAAAGTTAGTAATACTTCACCAGATAAGGATTTTCCGTATATCCTATCACCTGTGATTACCATTAATGCTCTGAAATCTAGATTCTTTGCTAGTGAAGTTGCCCTAAACTTAGAAGCTCTGGATCTTGAACAATGGAGTCACCAGGTGGATGATTCAACCTTCTTGTGTCCAACTGTTGTCCACCATCAACAACCGGATCTAAGTCTTTTTCATTCTTTCCCGAGGAAGATAGAGCTTTTTCTCCCCGACAACGGCGCCAGTATCTTATCACTCCTTCGGATCTCCAAGGTTGAGGAATAGTCCAGCTGAGGTAACCATAGACCAATATTTTGACTTGGTAGCTAGCCCTACCAGGCCATAGAGGGATCTCTCCAAAGGATCACAGCCAAGAGGGTTGGATAGATTATGGTTTTAGGCTATGTATAAAGTGAAGGGGTTGTTTTGATTTGATTTTGGGTTGCTGGATGATGATTAGGTCAATGAGACTAGGTCGGGGCGTATGAGATATGATTGCAGACATTCAAAGGGGCAGGTTAGGTAGAAAACCCAAAAATTTAAGGTGATTTAGTGAGATGGTTTAAATCTGGTGAGGAGCTAAGAAGAGCATGAAACACATGAATTCTTCCTAAACTAAAGAAATGATTACAAACTGTGAAAGTTTCCCCAAAACAGAGCATGGAAACTCATGAATTATGTTCATCAACTTGAAAACTATCACAAAATAGACATGAAATGATTGTTGGATTAAAAACACATTCAAACATATGAGACAATAGAATAAACAATGTAAAATATTCATACCACAAGTATCCCAAGGAAATAGTTGCAACTCATCTATTAATACTAGCCAAAATCTGATACAATTGTGTCTTTGATCACTAGTACAACATCCAACTGAGTCCACCCTATAGAATGACTGAAAAAGTACATGGTATAGGCCTCAAAACAACTCATCCTAGCCTTAGGGGTTGAATCCATGAGAGGAGGAGCAGTTACAACAAAATTGAACTGATAGTTAGAGTGTAGGGTAGTCAAAGTGGCTGATCCATAACTTAAGTGAACTTATTCATTACATATCATGGATGTCATTTACCTAATATAATTACCCTAGGTAACAGAAAAAACATGATAATTACATCAATCATACCAATTACATCAGTAAAATATTGATTTCCCATAGGTAGTAATCAAATTTGGAGAAGAACAGTGAAAAACTAGGCCAACTGTCAAACGCGCAGTGCCATCTTCAGACCCACTTCTCCCTGCCTTCCCAGTGTCCAAATTGCACCCACGAGAGCTCATTGGAAAGCTTATCATGTCTAGTTTCCAAAAATGCCATTTTCCTAAGGCTAGTAAAAAATTGTAGAATGAGGGTGCAAAAATGAAGTGTGATCTTGCATGAACCTGTTGGAGGTCCTCCTCAACTCCAAATTGAGCTCATGATATCTCATTGGAAAGAGAAAATCGATGATTTTGAGGGATAGGAGTGATGGGAAGTGTTTAGGAAGGTATATTAAGGATAGGGGAATGCGTATGAGCATCAGGATACAAGTTTTGTTGATGATTTAACCATGGAGGTCATGAAACCAAGGAAAATGTCCTCAAAAACCTAGGAGAGGGAAATGAGAGGAATGGGAATGGGAAAAGGTCAAGGGAGGTAGATGGAGTGTAGGTGAGTGAGATTTTTTTACTAGGGCTACTATCAGTGAGTGAATTTTTGAATGAGGACCTAGGTGGAATGACAAACATTTATGAGCAAGACCCTAATATGAATATGAAAAGAGGACTTTTGATCACTAATGGCAATATTCAAATACTGAACCTAACAAGGTCTAGTTGGGACTTCATACCAGGGAGATCCCCTTAATGTTGATGGATCCAACATCGTCAACATGTTAATACCTCTTTATTTTTGACAAGCTTGAGGAGGATAGCATATGATTGATCTATAAGTTCATCCTTCAGATAAATCCCTATGAGTATTTTTAACAAAACCTGAGAAGGTGCGGTTCAGTATCGCCATGTTCCACTCATCTCCTTTTTCATGTTTGGAGATTTTGAAAAAGAGGCAAAAAAGGAAACTCTTAAGATTCCTTTTCGAAAAATGAACTCTTGAGTTTGAAAAGACAAAAAACGATACTCATGAGAAACTCTTGGCCATGTTTGACTAAGGTATTCTTTTTTTGTAAATAGTCTATCTCAGTTCGAAAAAGGGTTAAACTTATACTGAGTAGAAGTATTTTCATTTACTTTAACATGTTCCAAAATACAAGTGCTCACCAATATTTTCATGTTTAGGGAGTCTGAAAAGAGCTAAAAGAGGACTCCAAGGGGTTCCTTTTTCATGAGTTTACAGAGCCTAAAAAAGTGATAATAACATTCTCCTTCATCAAATGATCTGTTTCAATTGAAAACATTGTTGAACCCTTCAAACAACCATTACCCTACTTAAAACACCACCAAATGATTACAAATATCTAATATATGGTAAAATTTAGGTCAAAATATTAAATTATAATAAAATAATAGTGAAAAAGACCATAAATAGATGAAATGTAATTTATTTTTACAATTTTATGTTTTACCTCTTGGTGAGTGAGCTCTAATTGGTTTTTGCCCCCAAACTTTAGTTGATGATTGCAACCAATCGGTGGATCATTTTCAATGTCGTCATTTCCTGGTAGGAACTCTTACCTTTTTATTTCTTTTCACGGTTCCTATTTTTTATTTCATGCATATTTTTTAAAGTTTTGAGGGTTTTTGGGTTTTAATTTTGCACCCTAGCTCCAAAGCACCCTAACAATATCAAAAAGTGCGATGGGCTAGGAGAATTATAACTGGTAAGAGCACTTCAATTCACCTCCCAAAGAAGGGAGGGTGTGCTATAACACTATGTCCTCTAGTAGGGTCTCTGGGCACATTTAAAAAAATTGCTTTGCCAATTTCACTGAAATTTTCCTTAAATTTTTGCATGAGGTTTGTTGGAATGATTCTTCTTGTTTTATTTCAGGTACCCATTAGAATATAAATGGCTTTCATTTGGCAAGAGAGATAACATGAAGACGAAGATATGAGTGTTGCCAATGATCCAACAACTATTCAGGCTTTGAGAAACTCTGGGCTTCTCAAGTTCTTTTGGTTTCTTGGGATGAGATCACAACTAGAATTATTGGAGTATCTTGTCAGAGAATGAGATGTTCAAGCAAAATGCTTCAGGCTTGGTGATGAGGCTCATCAATAGGTAAAGTATATGGGTCAAAATTCGACTCTCCAACTTATTAAATTGTCTTTTATTGCATTTATTCATATATTTTATTATATTTTTCCTAGTGATAAGAGTAAAAGTGAGTTACTATGTCCTATGGCCTAATGTGTGTTCAATGCAGGAAATTGGAGTAGTTTTGAGTTGACTTGAGTGCATGGACTCAGAGTAAACAAGAAATAGATAATATATGAGTTGGTACCCCTCCTTAACACCTCAGATCATTCGAAGATTCTCCTGCTCTATCTCATCAGCTCAGTGTCACTTGCATCCAAGATAGTTGAGTTCATTGGCAGCCAAGCCAGTGCCAGTCAAGGAAGCGTTATTCTCGATTTAGGGAGCCTTATCACTATTTTCTAGGGAGCTGTTGGTAGCTCTAGTTTTGTATAAATAAGCAAGCTAAGGGACTCATTAGGATTCAAATTTTTGTTGTAGCCAAGAGGCCATTAAGTTGAAGCACATTTTCCTGTTATTGTTATGATGTATTTGACATATTTATGATATTGAGAAATTATTTTTTGATCTAGCACTGAGTTGACTCAGAGGGCTGAAGCTCTTGGGTTAGGGCCCAACCCTAGCAGTAGAAGTTCCTCTCCTTTGCATCTGCATTCTTAGCTTAGAATGTTGATTTAATTTTGAAGTTTATTTCTGTTTTTTATGTAGCTTAGAAAGTTGATCAAAGTTGTTGCTTATCCATGCTTTCATTAGCTTAAAGAGTAGATTAGTGTTTCAGTCTAGTGAAGGGAAATACCAGAAAAGATTTTGATAGTGACCCCACTCTCACATCCCATAAACATATTTTATCCTTTGTTCATTGCTTATGTTAAGTTTCATTTTTAGCTAGATAATTGTTTATGATTTCTTGGAAATATTTGCAGTTGTTAGTTTGCTTCTTAAGATTTCCGCAACTTAGAAGGTAGTTCATTCCATAGAATTAGTCTCTAACAATAGTTAGGCCAGAATTTCTAAATTCAACTCATCTTTTCCATGTTGACATGAAATAATTTGTAAATGAAAAGAGAAACAAATTTTATTGCAGGGATTGTTGATCTACATGAAGGGACACCTCCAACCAACTCCACCTAGGTATTCTGCATCTTTTGTTTAAGCATACTAGCCCATACTCCGAAACTCTATTTTCGAGCCACCGTGAGCAAGTTGTCTTGGGCAGATTCAACCTTCTTGAAGTGTTGGGCTTGGCCTTGGGTGATGTTCACCTCCCCTACACCTTACACAATTTTCATGCACCTTTACAGAACTTCATATCACCATTATTGTCCTTCAAAACCTCTTAGCCAACTTCCTGTTGTAGTACAGGACATCCTGTAGTAGTCTAGGACATCTAGTAGAAGTTTCCTGTAGTAAACTTGTAGGTGCTTGTTTTGACCTTGTCTTGACCGGAAATGGTAGTATAGGCTAGTGTAGGAGTAGGTTAACCCATCAGCTTAGACTCCATGACCAGAAGTGGAATCTATACGATCCTTTTCATTTCTTTCTCTCTTGCAAGATCATATAGCATTAGATTTTATATTTCTGAATTTGGCAATTAGGAATTTTATCTATTCTGCAAGTGTGAAGGAAATAATTAAATGCATACATGTTTTGATGTTGAAATGATAGAATAAATTCCTATTTTCAAGCAATTTTGCTCGCTAGATGATCAAGTGCAAGATTAGCATAGTTTCCTTCCTGCAAGCGATTTGTGTCATTTCATAGCTAGATGATTTATGTCATATCATAACATTTACGAGTTAGAAGCTTTCATTTCCTAAATTAACAAGAATTTACTTTTTATGCACTAGAACTAGTTTTACATTCCACTCTCAGTAGTCAGACTCCTTTGATTCCAATAGAGGAATGTTCTAGAACCCTAATGATCAAGTGACCCAGTTGAGAAGTGACCTGAGTAGAATGATGCATATGCTATGTATATAGCACTATCAGCTCCAAGTTTGTATGAAACTCTAGGTTGATAAAGTAATGTTTGTAGCCCTAGGAGTTGCATCATTCTTGCTGCAATACTGAGGCTCATCACTTTTTGGCACTATTGTGAGGGAAGTGTCTAGGTAGATGTAATTTCCTCATTTTATTTCCATTTTTCTTTCACTAGATAGATGCTATTATTTCTTTCGTTTCTGTATTTCATTTAAAAATACTCATAAAAGAAAAAAATATATTTCTTTCATGCCTTGTAGGAGTAGAGGCACTTTAGCGAAATTATTTCCAAATACCCCCACACCATCAAACAATAAACCTTCCCTTTTCTTCGGACTTTCAGCTTCCCTCTCTAACTGCAGGAGAGTTAGAAGACCCCTTAGGAGAACAACCTGAAATATTTGAAGAGCTTATCGGGGAGGAAGAAGAAGAGACCATTCCACACACTACACCATGGTTGAAAAAATAAATGAAGATGAAAATAGAAATGAGGGTGATTTTCCCATCAGAGAGACAAATGGAGATATTAGGATGAAAAACATAAGTCCCTCTTCCCTTCCTCACTTCCATGGCCTAACCTCGGAGGACCCTGATACCTTCTTGTTTGAGTTTTCTATCATCTGCAAAACCTATTATTATACCTTTGATGCCCAAAAGTTGAAGTTGTTCCCATCCACCCTCAAGGATGCAACCTTGTGTTGGTTCATGGGTCTACCTGGGGATAACATCACTACCTAAGCTCAAATGCGGTAATCCTTTAACAACAAGTACAGGGACTTTTGTAGGTTCAAAGATACCAACAATGAGATCTTTAGAATAACCCTAGGACTTGATGAGTATTGGAGGATTATAAGAAAAGGTTCTAAATTAGTTACAAAAGGGCCAGATGCACCATTGCTCATGAACCACTCAAGTTAGTCATTATTAGAGGAATCAGGGAGGACATAATAAAACCCTAAATGTGTTGCCTGGAGGGGAAATTTATCAGCTACACTATAATGATATCAATACAATGTTCAAAAATGATTCTAGGGTTACTAGAAAGAAGGGCAGGGCTATTCATGCTTTGGCTAATCCCTCTTCCTCCAACACATCTATTAAGAGTGAAATTGGAAACATGTTGGAGGACTTTAAAAGTGAAATGTTGCACATCTTTTCTCTGTAAATGGATACTATGCAGATCAAGAGAAAACAAGACGAAGACAAGAGAGCTTTAGCTATATTTTACACTAAATGCACTAGGAGGCACCCTAGAAGTGAATGTCCACTAAATGTTAGAGAGGTCTACTTAGTTTATGAGGAAAAACATTCCACAGATAAGCTCCCTTATCTGCCTAGATTGAAGGCTGTATACCTAAGGGGATGAAGGTGGGGCTGAACAACTTTGTTATATCGACCAAAGGAGGCCTCAAGGACCTATGACATGCTAGCAGGGCATGTACTACCATCCCAATTAGAATGCATCCCTGCCCCTTGGTGTTCTCCTACTCACCCTTAATGGTCCACACCTTCTCCTTGGTCTTATGCGCCTCAATATCCTTCCCAACATGCCAATCAATCATTTCATCCATATGATTCTCCACATCTTCAGTGGAATACCCCATGACAAGGTTGGAGGCCTTAATTCAACTAGCCTCCTACTTTACTACTGTTAGTGCATAAATCTACCTCAGGCTGAGAAAGGTAGGATCTAGGATAACATCAAACCATGCTTAACATGGTAGCTAGCCCTACCAGGTCGGGAGAGGGCTCTCTCCTTGTCAATCTCAGAAAAAAATAGTCAATGAGGCTTGAGATGACTGATGTGAAGACTGATTTTAGGCTAGGTATGTGTGCAAAAGAGTTTGATTGAATTTGAGGATGTTTTGTTGGCTCAAATGGAAAGACAAATTTTGGGTCTGGGGAATGAGGGTTAGTTTTGCAGAGATCTCTATGGGAAAAGGTAGGCAACTGATTTGGCACTTCAAATTGAATGAAATGGAGAGATTTAGATAGGTGAGGAGTTGAAGAGGGCAATAAAACCTTAGTGATCCTCTTCGAACAGTTGAAAACATCAATAACTAAGCAAACCCTAGGTAGAGCACCGCAATTTCAATGGATTCTACCTATATTCTTGTTTGTTTTAATGAAGAATAAGAAAGATAGATAATGGCATACATAAAATATAAGTGAACTCACATTTATAGAAGGAATCACAATACCAAAGAAATATGCCACATGAATCCCAAAGAGTGCTGCAAACCTTGGTCTATTCCTTAGCCAAAACTGCTGGTATGAGTATACAATGAAGCTCCAAGCTTTCTCAAAAGTCCAACCATGCTAATGACTAAAAAATCACAAGATATAGACAAACCATAACTCATCCTAGCCTCTAGGGGTCAAGCTCATAATTGTAGGAGTTGTTCCAACTAATTCTAAACTGAGAACCAAAAATTAGGCAGTGGAATAGCTTGCCTCTAGAAACTAGGGAATTGATTCATTCAGTTGCAAACTACCTTTTGATAGATGAATCTACCTCCATGAGTGAAAATTTGACATAATTACATCAAGATACATCAATTTACATTAAATTACATCATAATTTTGACATTAAGAAGGAGAAAAGTCAAACTGTCAAGTAACTAGGCGAAAAACAGAGTATACTTGGTCAAACTGAGCAAAATTTCCCCAATGCGCCGCGCTGATTTTCCTATGAGTAGAGCCTATTTGCAGCCACTTTTGGAGGCCTTACCGGTGTCTAAATTTGCTCCAAGTGTGCTTGTTGGAAAGATATGCCTATCTACTTTCCAGAAAAAGTGGAATTTTTGAATTTAGCCTCCATTTTCCCCTCCAAAACTGATTTTTCCCCAACACTTCTTCCTATGTGTCGAAATAGAGGCAGAAAGGTCATTTTTAGGGTGTTTTTGACCTTTTTGGGGGTTCAAAACTTGTCCAAATTTCTTGGCCATTGGTAGGCATGCATATTTTTCCAATACAAATCCAAAAATGCTGAGTTTTTCTCATTTGGAGGCCTCCATCAAAAGCGAGTGCCAAGTGGCGCGGCGCATTGGGTAGAAACTTCTATGTTTTAGCCCAAAAATTCCAAAAATGCAAAAAGTGCCCCAAATTTTTTGAAATTTGGGCTAAGTGTTCTCCATCGGGTGCTATGTTGGGCCAAGGAAGCCTCAGCCAATATCTGAAGTCTATCTTGCTCCTTTCGCCTCCTTGATGCCCTCTTCAACTTTTCTTTCAAGCTTCTGATTCTTGCCTTGCAACTTTTATTTCTTGCCATGTAATGGTAGGCCATATGCCTCAACATTGTTTTCTCCCTGTTAGCCCTCTCTAGCAACCCTTCTAAGTGGATATTCACTCTCTCAAGCCATGATTCTCGATTGGCATTGATTTCTTGCTCAAGTGATGTGAGCTTCACCTTCCTCCTTTTGGGAGCTTGGCCGTTTTCTCGTATGTTTTGCAACTCCATAATAGTTTGTTGGTCTTCTAGCTGCTTGTTTCTTTGCTCTAGGTACTTTATTATCCACTTATATCTTTCTAAGTTGAGGGAAAAGTCATTGATGTCCACCTGTTGCTCTTGGATGACCTCCTAGAGCTTTGAGCTTTGTGGGCTCAAATCAGTGTCATCATCCTGAATGAGAATGAAATCATTCTCCTGCTCACTTGAAGGCCCCTCATCATGTAATGACCTCTTGCCCTTGTCTTGAACCTGTTGTGTTGATGAAGGAAGCGAGACCCCTTCCACCCTGGGTGGAGATAATACTCGCTTTGCTGCTGCAAACAACCGTCTAATGCCCTTTTGATAGGTGACAAACACTGGCACACTAGCGGTCTGTGTCTCATGACCCTCCTACTGATGTGAAGGTCAACTTGTCTCATGAAAAGCCTATGGAGGTACCTGAAGAGCTATGAAGAACTCCATGAGAAATGAAATCCTCCCATGAGATGCCCTTAAAACCATGTTGATGCATGACCACAATTTTGATGAGTGCAAAATGATATATACTGTTAAACTGTGTTGAGGAGTCTTTTGTTGTAATAGGGTGGTCATCTTCTCAATATTTCGGCACATGAAGTAGGGGAGATTCATCATTCTCACCCTGGTAAAGTGCAACAACAATCTGATACGATAGGCATGGAGGCGAGAAAACTGTCCCTCACAGCTGAAATACTTCATTATGAGACTTTCAGGTACCAAAAGGGAAAAGCTCTGCTAAGTTGTCTCAAATAACCGGGCTTGATGTATGGCTCATAATGTTCCGTGTCAATTTGTTACCTTTTATTCCACTGCTCTTCGACATTAGGAATGCTGGTTGCTAGATAAATAGAGTCTGGCGTTAAGGTGAATGTCACACCAGCTAGAGTGGTTTGGCCATTATGTAGATGAAGCACAAACAACCGGGCCAACTCATGATGATACTGGACTCCAGCAACCATCTCACAGAACTGATAACAGGATTGGTGTCGGAAGCATGTGATAGCAAGAGGGTGGGCCTGTAGCTTGGCAAGTGAAGTAGGCTCCTCTCGTATATGTTTACCACACTTGTGAGGTCTCCTTGGTGCATGTATTTCTATAGGAGAGTCACTGTGTTTCTCTTCATCTTGGTCATAGCAAGGATCAGACTACATGTTTGCTAGTGTGTGAGTTTTCTTGATGAGTACGAATATTTTTATGGTGTTTTTAGTTTTCAGCCACCAAGGGTAAGAATGTATGTGGGACTGTGGAGGGAGAGGGTATGAGGGGTTTTGGGAATGTTATGACAGGTTTTTTTAGAAATACGGGGTTAGGGAATATTATGTAAGCTTAGGGACAACAATTAGGGTTTGGGGATTTCGTAGTTTAGGATTTGGGAAAATGGGAATTGGGGATACGGATGAATGATTTTTTAGGAATAAGGGAGTTATGGAATGAGTGGATGAACTAGAAAATAAATGGAGGAGTCAAAGAGTAAGGGAGTGGTGGAGTGGACATGGCAGCAAAATCACAAATGCAAACCCTAGGTAATTGTTTTTTGAGAAATTTCAAAGACGTAGGGTTTGAGGTTTTTTCACACTAAACCACCATAAATCTTTAAGAAAAAATCTTTGACCAGCTAGGAAAAGGGCTTGACTTACTTGCACACCATAAGATTGAGCAACTGTGGAAATTTGAGGGAGTTTATGATGAAATCGAGCTTGGTAGCTCTATGGGCCACACCACAAACCCAACATGCCGCGCCCTTTATATGCATTGCACTAGTGTGTTTTTTACACTGTGGAAGCCGGCCCAATGCACCGTGCCACTTGTATGCGCCGCACCTCTCACCCAATGCGCCGCGCCCATAGACTTGTATAGTTTTTACTCCAAGATTGCTTCCTTTGCTCAACTCAGCCTTCTCTTGCTCAATCTTTCTTCTTTGAATGCCAATGAGCCTTTTGAATTGTGAAAAATGATTTATATAAAAGTGCTTTTGATTTTTCATTCATAAAACCCACTTTTATAATGTTTGCATTGTGACTTACTTTTTCAACTCTGTTTTTTGGGCAGTTTACTTTATTTGTGCCTTTGATGAACTGAATGACTTGATTTTGCGTTTGCCTTGCAAGGGATGGAGCAGCTAAAGCTTGGCAAGGTGACCAGGGTTGCCACTGAAGTGATTTACATACAAGAGAATTGAAATTACATGAATTTTTACAATAAAAACGTAAAATACTCTGTTTTTCCTCAAAACAAGTTTTTGAGGAAAAATGCATTTCTGAGCAAGTGATTATGAAATTTATTGGTACTAGAACTTTATTCAACCTCCTCATGCGCCTGCTAACTGTTATTGGATATTTTGAAGACCTTTTTGATGAAACCCTAGACCTAACGAAACTGAAACCCTAGAAATGACTCCTTCAAATTCAAAGACAAAATGTGACTGTAGATGATCTTGATGAATGGAAAAGGGCCAACACGTAAAGGACATGAGGGAAAATGTACAACAAGCCACTACCATAAGATGATCCATGCTCCTAATGGAATGTGGTTGACTGAGCGAGACACCTAATATGCAATGCAACAAGAGAATTTGATCTCCGACGGAGGGATGCAGATGCTGACACTAACATTGGCTCCAATGGGGATGGTAGCTCCTTGGAGGTGCCAAGAACTACAAATCTATAGGAAAGTAGGCAGTGCCTTCGTCCATTGGGCTATGGAGTCAATAACTTCGACAAACCAAAACCAAAATCTTGACTCAATTTCAGAACTGAAATTTGACTCAAAACTGACTCAATTTCAAGACTGAAATCGACTTGAAAGACCTGAATCAAACAAACCAAAACAAAACTGAAATCAAACCTCAGTTTTATAGCCTTCACTTCGGGCTCCAAACTGAAAGAATGAAAATAGTACACACTTGCAATGGAATTTAAACAAACTGGTATGCACAATGACACTTATGACAGTAGAAAACACTTCACAAATAGTACCGTTTGAGTAGCCGATTGTTGACCAGCCCACTGGGATAGTCTTCGCCATTCATTTCTTGCAAAAGGAAAGCATTTTGGCCCAGATATGCAGCATTCCTGAAAGGTCCTTTCCAAATATTTTCAAACTTGCCATGCTTACCTTTTTCTTCGTTCCTTGCATCCCATTTCCGCACTATGCCTTCTATTTGAAACTTGTCTGCCTTTGCCTTTCGATCATATATCTTCTTGATTCTCTCTTGCAGCTTGAAAAAGTGTTATGAAATACCTTCTCTCTAGTTTGCTGCAAATGAATCATTTGATTGATTCTTCGCTGCAAATGATCATCTTCGCTGCCCACTTCTTGTAGGAGTTTAACCATCAGGATTGCAAGAGAGGCCGAGAAGACTGTGTCCACACCATACATGAGCTCAAAAGGAGACATGCCTATAGATTTCTTTTGACTTACTCTGTCTGCCCAAAGTGCATTGACCAGCTTTTTGTGCCATCTTTTCTTGTTTGTTTCCAACAGCTTTTTTGATAATGTTGACCAAAGATTTATTTCAGGATTCTGCCAATCCACTGCCTTGTGGGTAATAGGTAGTTGAGTGCCCCAAAGTGATTTGATATTTATGACAAAAGTCAATCATTCTTTTAGATTTAAAGGTTGCTGCATTTTCAGTGATCAGCTTATTTGGACAACCAAAATGAGACAAAATGTTGTTTTCAAGAAATGAAATGATTACTAAAACAATGGCCTTCCTCGTGGGAATCGCTTCAATCCATCTGGTGAAATAATCCGTCGCTGTGAGGATCCATTTTTTCTGCGTTGAAGAAGAAGGATGGATCTCGCCAATGAAATCCAAACCCCACTGCTGAAATGGAGCACTTAGTCAATGGGCTTGAGTGGTAAAGGCTTTAATTTCCTCTTACCTTGAAAAATCTGACATTCGTGGCAGCTTGCTACTGTTTTGCACACATCAAAAGAAAGAGTTGGCCAATGATATCCCACTCTCAAAATTTTATTGGCTATTGTCTTCCAGAAAAGATGGCCTCCACAATCTCCCTTGTGAAAGTCTTCGATAACCTGTTTTGCCTCTTCTTCAACCAAACAATTGAGCAAGACACCACCAGGATCTTTCCAATAGAGTGCATTATTCATGATACAAAACTTGGCAACCTTCACTTTCAGGGTCCTACTTTTGTTCTTAGCCATTCTAGGTGGTGATGCCAAATTTTGGAGTACATAAACAATGTTCGAATACCAAGGAGAAAGAAGAAAAATTTCTGATACCTGAGCGGGCAGACTCTCTTCATCTTCCTCGGAAATAGCAGCAATGAGATTAATGTCCAAGGTGTGCAAATTTGACTCGACCATTAGTTTAGCCAACCCCTATCCTTTAATGAACTTTGTCGATTTGATCTCCACATCATATTCCACCAAGGCAGTAATCCATTTGCCTCTTCTCCCCTATGGATCTGTTTGCACTAAGACATCTTTAACAATGGCGTTAGGGACATAAGCAAGGATGTGAGAATGCATAATATAAACCTGAAAATATTTCAATGCCTTTACCAAAGCAAGAGCTTGCTTTTCAATAATATTGTACTTTAATGCTACATCCCTTATGGTTCTGCTGAAAAATGCAATTGGTTTCTCAAGTTGGTCCCTTTTCTACATCAAGACCGCTACCATAGTATGATCCAAGGCAAATGAAAACAAAATGAAATCCTGAGTATAGTTTGGGCTGATCAAAATCGGAGCTAAAGAAAGGGCCAATTTCACCAAATTGGAAGACTTAATTACTTCCTCGGTCCACTTCACTACACTATCTTTTTTGAGCATATTTGTGATTTCCCTTACATGTTCTGCAAGATTGGGCACAAAGCGATGCAAGAAATTCATCTTATCATTGAACGATTGGATTTACTTCTTACTTCATGGAAAATCAATCTTTTGAATGGCTTCTACCCAAGCTAGATTGATGCGGATTCCCTCCTTTGATATAATATGACCGAGAAGATTGCCCTCATCCATGGCAAACATACTTTTCTTTGGATTGAGAGATATACCATACTTCTTACACCGCTAAAATACAATCTTCAAATGATAAAGGTGCTCTTCATCTGAATTAGAGAAAACTGTCAAATCATCAAGATAAACAACTAGAAAAACGTCTTTTTCATTAGCAAATGCGATATCCATCACCTGCTAAAAGGTTGCACCAACATTCATCAATCCGAAAGGCATCTTTGCATAGTGAAAAGTTCCCCATGGAGTGGTGAACGTTGTTTTGTCTCTATCATCCTCATGGACCAGAATTTGGTTATAACCCAAATACCCATCAAGTAGCGACATGCAAGATGCTCCAAATACCCTCTGAAGTATGTGATCCATCTTAGGCAATGGATAGTTGTCCTTCAAAGATACTTTATTCAAATTTCTAAAATCAATACATAACTGAATCTCACCTATTTTCTTGCGCACAGGCACCAAATTTGAAATCAAATCTCTTATGGGGACAATGATTCCAGCTTTGTACAACTGATTCACTTCCTTCTCAATTGAGGGCAGCAACTTTGGATTTATTCTTCTTAGCTTCTGACAAAAAGGCTTTTGATTTGGCTTGATTGGGATGATACGCTGAATTATGCTTGTGTTATATGCCTTCAAATGTGAATAATCCCAAGAAAATACATCAGTAAAAGAAGATAATAAACTGATATATTTTGCTTTTACCTGTGGAGGCAATGCCTTTGATAACTTCACCATTTTAGGATTTTCAGTTGATCCAATGTTCACATCCTCAACTCCTTTCTTGGTTGGCAGCAAGCTTGGTTTTCGGGCCACATCAACCTGATCGAATAGCTCCTCTAAAGGTATTAGACCTTTAGGAATGACGTTATCCTTTAGCTGCAAAACTTCCATGTGATTGACTTCTATATCCGCCTCACCATCATCATACTCCACATAAATAGAAGTGTCTTTGAATTTACCTTCATTTTGCAAAAATTCATCAATCTCTTCATCATCTTGGAACACTTGCCAATACCTTTGATTGTCGGGGATAGCTGGGCGATGTTTCTCATGAATCTCAAACTTTTTGTTTGAATTCATCGGAATTTTCAAATTACTTGTTGTTGTTGCAAGTGAATTTGCAATGACATTCTGAACACGAGGGACACATGTCAAAGTGTACTATGAAAATATTCTCAAGATATCTAATACCGCATTGCGATAGGCCCGCATTTGAGGATGCTTAGCTTGGTATTCCCCTTTCACTTGCTTGATAACTAACTTGGAGTCGCCATACACTGAAATCCTTTTAGCATTTAACTTTCTAAGAATTTTTAAACCAGAAATTAAAGCCTCATATTCAGCCTCATTATTTGAACAGTCAAAAGCTAGTTTATAAGAACAGACCCTTACATTACTTGGCACTTTGTTTGGGATGAAAACAAGGCTGCGTATCCAAATGCCAATTTCAACACCTTCGCTTCCTACCGCGCCATCAAAATCCATGCTCCACAAGCCTGCTTCGTCCTCTTCCAAATGCTAAAAGTTTGTTTTTTGTCTATCAATATGTTGCTACTATCGGAAGGTTGATTGCTTAGTGGTACTATCAAGCCTTTGTCTTTATTGCTTTAAGACCTCTATGAAATTTTCACTGATCTCTGGAATGTCTTCTACTTCAACTACTTAGCTATTTACATCATTAAAGCTATCCAAATACAAAACAAATGATTCTAAATCAATATGTACATAGTTTATTGGATGATTTACCGGTTTCTCCTTGCTAGTGATCATGTACTTCATCTTTTGCTCCCGGTGTAATTTCCTCATTTGACTGAACACGAGAACGGTAGCATAGGAGAAATCAAGCTGCATTGTCCCTTTAATCTTTGCTCCCCAAGATCTGGAAAGAAGCATGCCAAATCTAGGAGGTATATCCGCCACAACCACATCCATCAAAACATTTTTAGCTGGAATCTGATCCAAATTGACCACCAAATCTCTGATAAGACCAATGCACCTTACTCTGCCAGAATCAAAAGAGTAAAAGTCATGATACTTTATAGTGATATCCAATCCCAATTTCTCCATGATGGCCTTAGGCATGAGATTATGAGAGGCTCCAGAATCAAACATAGCATTGTGTAATACATAGTCGTGCACCCTGAGATTGATGTAAAAAGGAGCTACATCACTATCTTGAGACTGACCTTCCAATGCTGGACCAAAAATCAACTCAAGTCTATCATCCTCCACGTTCACCATATCAGACGATGGATCTAAATTCAAAATCTTAGACACCTGACCTTTGTAGTTGCTATTCTTCATCACCTCAGTCAAAGGAATAGATACTTTTAACTTAGCAATTTCATTTTCTAAGTTAAAAACTAAAATTTTCTCTACATCTCTAGCTGAAACATCCTTCTTTTCAATTTTCTCCTTTGATACACTTGGTTGATTCGATCTTTCATTTGCTGATGGTGTTTTGCTAGTACTAGGATCAGCTGTGTCTCTTCCCTTTTTCTACACAATGGGAGGATAATTCTTTGGCACTGTTGTCTCCTTCCTTTTCTGAATTGGATTTATGGGCACATCTCTACTTCTGAGTGAATATTGTTGCTGCTAAGCTGTCAAAGCATTCATGTACCCTCTCTGATATTCATCAAACTCCTCTTCAAGAACTGTTTCATTTGCCAAGATGAAATTTTCATCCCTTTGTACAGCTGAGTTCTCGAAATACTCCTCATCTTTAGTGATAAAAATCGGCATATCATCTAGCGTAAAGAAATGATTCTCTTCTCCAATTACGTTCTCCTCATCATCTGATTCTGGACCATGTACAAAATTTTGCTGTAAGGGTGTCTTCACCTACTGCTGCACTGCTTGGTCTTGTGCTCGCTACTCTCTTTGCTTGATTCTAAATTGTGGTTGTTGCTGACCACGGAAGTTGGGATTTCTGACTTGTGGTTCAGGCTTGTCAATTTTCAATCTGTCAAACATCCACTCCATCTTCCAGAGCACTTGATTTGAAGTGGAAACCTCTTCCTTTATTGTTACCTTATTTTCAGCCTTTGTTCTAGCTCTATATGCAAGCATATTTGCTTCAACGCTCACTGCAATTTTTTGCATGTCTTCCAAAGTGGTCAGATCTCTTTCTCTTAATTGATAGGCCATATCAGGATCGAAACCATCTGGAAACTTAAGCAAAGCTAGCCCCATAGGTGGCTTTATATGATCAGGAATTGAATTGTAAATAGAATTGAATATAATACAATAATCTTGAACAGACTCACCAACGTTCCACTTGATGTTCTCATATTCGGAAAGGATCTGAAGAGGATTTTTCTTCACTTCCCAACAATCTAAGAATTGTCTCTGAAGATTAGTCAGTGTAGTGATACTTGCAGCCGGCAAAGCTCTGAGCCACTTCCTCACTTCACCACCAAAGGTTTGTACAAACAATCTCATTGTCACATTTTCGGCATCAATCTCATGAAGGTCGAAGAAATCTGTCATCCTATCCACATGTTGCTGAGCTGTAACACCGTGAGGAGTGCCATCAAACAATGGAATTTTTCTTTGATAATTGGCGGGCATATCATCCAAATTTTGAGGCAACACAAGGGGTGCAAATCAAGCAGCCATTGCTCTTGGTGGATTTGCAATCAGTTTTGGGGATGTTGGGGGAGTGGGTGTAACTGATGTATGGGGTGTATGAGGTGTATGTGGAGGTGAAGAAATTTTGGATGTTTGGGGGGTAGAAGGAGTAGATGGAGGTGACACCATTACATATTTTTTATCACAGATGGAAGGATGCACGAGAATGGTGGGAATGAAGGGAGTTTCGATGGGAATTTCAGAACTAGATGCAATTGTGGAGGACCCAAGGGTTGCAGATGCAGACTCTAAGAAATCAGCGATGTTTGGAGCCACAATTGAATTTTGGAGTTGTTTCAAGATATAATTGTCAATTGATTTATTGGCATTTTCAGTTTCAAGATTTTTGACAAACTCTGGATTTTGGAAAGTAGAACCAACAACACTTTCAGATTTGGTCTCAAACAGCGACAAATCAAACTGTTCGTCAAAATCAAGATCTTCAAGATACTAAAAAACCACAGGACATGAATGAGATTTGAACACGAGAATCACAGAACTTTCTTGGTGAAGGATTCTTGGAATAAGAATGGGATTTTCATAAACAGGAGGTGGATTGGGATCATGATTCGCTCTGGTATATCTTTTAGAAGCTAGTGTGTTATTATTTCCAAGAAATCAAATGGACATTATCAACTTGTTCAGCCTATCAAATTCTAAACTTATCATCCAAAAGTTTAGAATTATCAGCTGTACTGGGGCAATTTGCAAGTTAGATGTTTCGTTTATAAGACTATATTGGAGATTGACTGAAGTAGCTTTTATCTACTTGCACTAATGTAAAGCAAAAGCATTTTGAAGGCTACGTGGATAATCTTTAGACTCCATCTGTAGTTTATAAAATGTAGAAAACTAACAAACAAACAATTTCTTCCCCAGTGGGGTTGCCACTATGTTAGTACCTAAATCTACCTCAGGCTGAGAAAGGTAGGATCTAGGATAACATCAAACCACGCTTAACCTGGTAGCTAGCCCTACCAGGTTGGGAGAGGGCTCTCTTCTTGTCAATATCAAGAAAATATAGTCAATGAGGCTTGATATGACTGATGTGAAGACTTATTTTAGGCTAGGTATATGTTCAAAAGAGTTTGATTGAATTTGAGGATGTTTTGTTGGCTCAAATGGAAAGGCAGATTTTGGGTCTGGGAATGAGGCTCAGTTTTGCAGAGATCTCTATGGGGCACAGTAGGAAACTGATTTGGCACTTCAAATTGAATGAAATGGAGAGATTTAGACAGGTGAGGAGTTGAAGAGGGTAAGAAAACCTCAGGGATCCTCTTCAAACACCTAAAAACGTCAATAACTAAGCAAACCCTAGGTAGAGCACGGCAATTTCAATGAATTATACCTATATTCTTGTTTGTTTTAATTAAGAAGAAGCAAGATAGATAATGGCATAAATAAAAGATAAGTGAACTCACAATTATAGAAGAAAGCACAATACCAAAGCAAGATTCCACATGAATCACAAAGAGTGCTACAAACCCTGGTCTATTCCTTATCCAAAACTGCTAGTATGAGTATACAATGAAGCTCCAAGCTTTCTCAAAAGTCTAACCATGCTAATGACTGAAAAATCACAAGATATAGATAAACCATAACTCATCCTAGCCTCTAGGGGTTGAGCTCATAATTTTAGGAGCTGTTCCAACTAATTCTAAACTGAGAACCAAAAATTAGGCAGTGGAATAGCTTGCCTCTAGAAACTAGGGAACCGATTCATTTAGTTGCAAACTACTTTTTGATAGATGAATCTACCTCCATGAGTGAAAATTTGACATAATTACATCAATATCCATCAAATTACATTAAATTACATTATAATTTTGACATTAAGAAGGAGAAAAGTCAAACTGTCAAGTAACTAGGCGAAAAACAGAGTATACTCGGTCAAACTGAGCAAAATTTCCACAATGCGCCGCGCTGATTTCCCTATGCATATCGCCTGTTTCCAGCCACTTTTAGAGGCCTTCCCGATGTCCAAATTTGCTTCACGTGTGCTTTTTGGAAAGGTATACCTGTCTACATTCTAGAACAAGTTGAATTGCTGAATTTGGTCTCCATTTTCCTCTCCAAAACTAAGTTTTCCCAACGCTACATCCTGTGTGTCCGAATAGAGGCAAAAAGGTCATTTTTAGGGTGTTTTTGACCTTTTTTGGGTCTCAAAACTTGTCCAAATTTCTTGGCCATTGGTAGGAATGCATATTTTTCCAAGAAAAATCTAAAAATTCTGAGTTTTCCTCATTTGGAGGCCTCCATCAAAAGCGAGCGCCAGGTGGCGTGGCGCATTGGGCAGAAAATTTTGTGTTTTATCCCAAAAATTCCAAAAATGCAAAAAGTGCTCAAATTTTTTTGAAATTTGGGCTTAGTGTTCTCCATCAGGTGTTGTGTTGGGCCAAGGAAGCCTCAGCCAATATCTGAATTCTATCTTGCTCCTTTCACCTCCTCGATGCCCTCTTCAACTTTGCTTTCAACCTTTTGATTCTTGCCTTGCAACATTTATTTCTTGCCATGTAATGGTAGGCCATATGCCTCAACATTGTTTTCTCCCTATTATCCCTCTCTATCAACCTTTCTAAGTGGATATTCACTCTCTCAAGCCATGATTCCCGATCGGCATTGATTTCTTGCTCAAGTGATGTGAGCTTCACCTTCCTCCTTTTGGCAGTTTGGCGGTTTTCTCTTATGTTTTGCAACTCCATAATGGTTTGTTGGTCCTCTAGCTACTTGTTTCTTTGCTCCAGGTACTTTATCATCCACTTAGCTCTTTCCAAGTTGAGGGACAAAGCATTGATGTCTGTTTGTTGCTCTTGGATGACCTCCTTGAGCTTTGAGCTTTGTGGGCCCAAATCAGTGTCATCATCCTGAATGAGAATGAAATCAGTCTCCTGCTCACCTGAAGGCCCCTCATCATGTAATGGCCTCTTTCCCTTGTCCTAAACCTACTGTGCTAATGAGGGAAGCAAGACCCCTTCCACCCCAAGTGGAGATAATACTCACTTTGCTGTTGCAAACAACTATCTAGTGCCCTTTTGATAGGTGACAAACACCAGCACACTAACGGTCTGTGTCTCATGACCCTCCTGCTAATCTGAAGGTCCACCTGTCTCACAAAAAACCTCTGGAGGTACTTGAGGAGCTGTGAAGAACTCATGAGAAATTAAATCCTCCCATAAGATGCCCTGCAAACCAAGCTGATGCATGACCACAATTTTGATGACTGTAAAATGATATATACTATTAAACTGCTGCTGAGGAGTCTTTTGTTGTACTAGGGTGGTCACCTTCTAAAAATTTTGGCACATGAAGTAGGGGAGATTCATCATTCTCAACCTGGTAAAGTGCATCAACAATCTGATATGATAGGCATAAAGGCGAGAAAACTGTCCCTCACAGCTGAAATACTTCATTATGAGTTTCATCAAGGGAGCATATGAGTCTTTCAGTTACCGAAAGGGAAAAACTCTACTGAGTTGTCTCAAATAATCGGGCTTGATGTATGTCTCATAATGTTCCTTGTCAATTTGTTGCCTTTTATTCCATTGCTCTCCGACATTAGGAATGTCAGTTGCTAGAGAAATAGACTCCGACATTAAGGTGAATGTCACACCAGCTAGAGTGGTTTGGCCATTACGTAGATGAAGCACAAACAACCGGGACAACTCATGATGATACTGGACTCTAGCAACCATCTCACAGAACTGATAATAGGATTGGTGTTGGAAGCATGTGATAGCAAGAGAGCAAGCCTGCAGCTCGACAAGTGAAGTAGACTCCTCTCGTATATGTTTGCCACCCTTATGAGGTCTCCTAGGTGCATGTATTTCTGTAGGAGAGTCACTGTGTGTCTCTTCATCTCGGTCATAGGAAGGATCAGACTCCATGTTTGCTAGTGTGTGAGTGTTTTTTATAAGTATGAAGATTTTTATGGTGTTTTTAGTTTTTAGCCACCAAGGGTAAGAATGTATGTGGGACTGTGGAGGGAGAGGGTATGAGGGGTTTTGGGAATGTTATGACAGGTTTTTTGGGAAATAGGGGGTTAGGGAATAATATGTAATCTTAGGGACAACAATTAGGGTTTGGGGATTTTGTAGTTTAGGATTTGGGAAAATGGGAATTGGGGATAGGGGTGAATGATTTTTTAGGAATACGGGAGTTAGGGAATGAGTGGATGAACTGGAAAATAAATGGAGGAATCAAAAAGTAAGGGAGTGGTGGAGTGGACTTGGTAGCAAAATCACAAATGCAAACCCTAGGTAATTGTTTTTTGAGAAATTGCAAAGAGGTAGGGTTTGAGGTTTTTTCACACTAAACCACCATAAATATTTAAGAAAAACTCTTTCACTAGCAAGGAAAAGGGCTTGACTTACTTCCACACCATAAGATTGAGCAACTATGGAAATTTGAGGGAGTTTATGATGAAATCAGGCTTGGCAGCTCTATATGCCACACCACAAACCCAATGCGCCATGCCCTTTATATGCATCGCGCCAATGTTTTTTTTACACTGTAGAGACCGGCCCAATGCACCACGCCACTTGTATGTGTCATGCCCTTTAAATGGACAAATTTATGCCTAGTTGACCCTAGTCTTTCTCATGTTAAAATGGTAGAATTTGGTCCATATAAAACATTGAAAATCAACTCCTCTCACTTAGCCAACTAAGAAGATAAGTTGTGCAACATCCTAAGAGAGCACTTGGATGCTTTTTCCTAGAGCTATAAGGAAATGAAGGGAGTGCATCATTCAGTCTGTACTCACCACATCTACATTAAGGAAGGATTCAAACCAGTGCACCAACCTCATATGAGAATGAACCCAACCCTCAAAGAAATAGTGAAGGAAGAGTTGTAGAAATTTTTGGATGCATGATTCATTTACCCCATCTTAGATAGTGAGTGGGTGTCCCCTCTAGTTTTGGTCCCAAATAATAATGGAAATTGGAGGATATGTGTGGATTATATAGAGCTAAGCAAAGCCACTTATAAATGTCATTTTCCTCTACCTTTCATTGAGCAAGTCTTGGATGGTCTTGCATGGAAGAAGTTCTTCCCTTTCCTGGATGGATTCAGTGGTTATAATCAGATCTAGATCAACCCAGAGGACCAAGATAAAACCACCTTCACTTTTTCTTGGGGTAGCTTTTCTTATAGGGTCCTTCCTTTTGGATTATGTAATGTCCCTGCTACTTTTCAAAGCACATTTATGGGCATATTTACTAAGCTAGTCCATGACTCGGTAGAAATATATATGGGTGATTTCACTTCCTATGGGTGTGACTTCTTAGAGGCTCTATATAACCTGGGGAAAGTATTAAATAAGTGCATTGAAATGAACCTATCACTTAGTAATGAGAAGTGTGAATTCTTGATGAATGCAGGGACTCTTTTGGGTCATTCAAAATCCCAGGAAGGAATACAAGTGGACCCAAATAAAATTTCCATGATAAAAAGGGTCTCCACTCCTCAAAAGAAGAGGGTTGTTAGGAGTTTCTTAGTCTTAGATGGATATTATAGTAGATTTATCAAAGACTTCATCAAAAGATCCTCACCATTGTTTGGACTACTAGCCAAGGACTTTGAATTTTGTTGCTCAGATAGTTACCAAGAGGCCCTAGAAATATTAAAGGATAAGTTGACTACTGCGTCCATACTTAGGGGCCCAAATTGGGCCCTTCTTTTCCACATCCATGCTGATGCATCTGACAAAGTTATAGGAGTAGATCTAAGATAGATAGATGACACGTTTCCTTATTCCATTTACTTCATTAGCAAAAATTTGTCTAAGGTTTAATTGAACTACATTGTGGCTTAGAAGGAACTCTTAGCTGTTGTCCGTTCCTTGAATAAATTAAGGCACTACATCATTGGTCATGAAACCTTTATGCATACTAAACATGATGCTATCAAGTACTTAATGAACAAGGATGATGTGAATGCTAGAATATTATTAGATGGTATCTTTTATTACAACAAGTTGATTTAACCATCATTGATAATCTAGGTAAAGAAAATGTAGTTGCAGATTTTTTGTCTAGGCTTTCTTTGCCTATAGGGGAAGAAGGGATGTGTTAGCACCTAAATCCGCCCTAGGCTAAAAGAAGGAAAAATTCAGGGTAACCACAAACCACGCTCAATCTGGTAGCTAGCCCTACCAGAACAAGAGAGGGCTCTCTCCGAGTCACACTCAGTGGATAGATAAATGAAATGGCCTGAGATGACTTACAGTGGACTATTTATCTTAGGCTAGTAAGTGAATATGGATACAAGAAGTGATTTTTATGAATGATTGTGTTTCTGGGATGGTATGGGACCAATGGTCCTCAATGAACAGAGAACTTAATACAAAGGCACGGATTACTTCGTGAATCAAGATAGGCGGAAAGCCTAGCAATTTAGTTTAAGATAGCGCAGAATGGAGAGATTGATTAAGAGGGTGAAAAGGGCATGGACAACATGAATCCTTTTCAACAGAAGAATGAACACTGAACATGAAATTTTCCCACAGCCAGAGCAATAAAATTGAATTCTACCTTAGCTAACTTAGAACATTTCACTGGAAAAGAATATGAAATGAGTTATGAAACATAAAAAGATACATATGAAACATAAGAGACACATTTTCTACACTCACAACCACATGAATCTCATGAAACAGAGCCACTGTTAATCCATTGTAAAAAATATACAATGCAGAAACAAAGTTTATTTCCCACAGTCTCCTAGAAGTTAGAAGCCAACCAACCCTTTGCAAATGGTTTGCATACAATATATAGAATGTGCCATGAAGAGATAGAATGCCCAAGAGTTTGGGAGTTACTCGAATCATTACAAAATGAAGGTGGAGAGCCAAACATCAGCTACAGGTGTAGCACCACAAACATGACAAATGGCTTGGGTGACCCTTTGCCTTCCTTTGACACTTGGATAGATGCCCATATAGAGTGAAAATACTTTTAAAACCTCATTTGGTGATGAAACAATGAAGTGTAGATGAGGGGCCCCACTTATGAAAAGTTGTGAAGCGAAATTTCGCGAAACAGAGGCAATTTGGGCCTTTTTTCCTATATGCGTCGCGCTCTTTTCTGTATGCGCCGTGCCACTTTGAGGCCAGTTTTGAGGCACTTGTAGAAGTCCAAAATGTTCCCAAGTTTTCTTGTTGGAAAGCCTGTCTTGCCTACTTTCCAACCCAAGTGGAATTTTTGAATTTGGAGCTTCTTTGCCCCTCCAAATATTCATTCTCCCAAGACTTCTTCCTGTGTGTCAAAATAGGGGTAGTGAGGCCATTTTTTGGGTGTTTTTGACCTCCTGGAGACTCAAATCATGCCCAAATTTCTTGCCCGAGTGCCAGTAGTCGTGATTTTGCATGATGAATCCAAAAATGCAAATCATTCCTCATTTGTAGCTCCCAATCCTACGCGTCACGCCGGTGGTGCGACGCGTATAGAGAAAAAACTTGTGTTTGTGCCAAAAAATTTCCATGTGACCAAAATTGTCCCAAATTTCTCGAAATGTGGGCTAGAGGTTCTCTAAGAGGAACTATGCTGGGCCAAAGAAGCTTCAGCCAATATTCGAAGCCGATCTTTCTCTTTTTCCTCTTTTATTGCTCTGCTCAATTTGGCCTTCAAGCTCCTTATTCGATCTTTTGCGCTCATGTTCCGTGCCCTGTAATGACAAGCCATCCTCCTCAATATGGTTTTGTCTCTGTTGGCCTTCTCCAGCAGTTTCTCCAAGTGGACATTGACCCGCTCTAGCCATGACTCATGGTCATTGTTGATCTCTTGCTCCAAGGTAGTGAGCTCGATCCTCCTTTGCTGGGCAGCTTGTCGATTCTCACAGATGCTTTGCAGCTCCATGATTGCCTACTGGTCCTCAAGCTACTTGTTCCTCTGCTCCAGATACTTGATGATCCATCTGGCCCTCTCCACATTGAGTATCAAGTCTTGGATCTCCGTGTCCTGCTCCCGAATGGTCATCCTAAGTTGGGCATTTTCTGCCTCTGCCTCATCATCCCGAATGAGGATGAAATCGGTCTCCTGTTCACCTGATGGCCCCTCATCACGCTTGGGCTTCTTTCCCTTGTCCTGTACCTGTGTAGTTGATGCCAGAAGTGAGGCCCCTTCCACCCTGGGTGGAGATAACACTCGCTTTGTTGCTGCAAACAAGTGCCTACTACCCTTCTGATATGTAACAAGAAATGGCATGATCGTGGTCTCATGGTGCTCATATTGATGAGAAGGACCACCCATTTCCTAGTCTGGCTCTAATAGTACCTGTAAAGTGCTGAAGAAGTAACGGGAGATGAAGTCCTCCCAAGCAATGCCCTACAATCCCAACTGATGATCTACCAAAATCCGGATAAGAGCAAAGTGAAGCACACTATTAAGCTGCTGCTGAGGGGTCTTATGCAGCATGAAGGTGTTCATCCTCTATATGTTCCTGCATATGAAAAATGGGAGGTTCATCATCCTTACCCTGGTAAAGTGCATGAGCAACCGGATGTGATAGGCATATAGTCGAGAGAACCTCCCCTCACAGCTGAAATATTTCATGATCAATCTCATGAGTGGAGCATACTCATCTTTCAAGTAACTGAAGGGAAAGACTCTTGTGAGCTCACTCAAGAATCTGGCCTTGATGTAAGGCTCATAGTGTTGCCTATCCACCTTCTTCTTTTTATGCCACTGTTCTCCAACATTTGGTATACCTGTTGCCACTGATATAGCTTCGGGTGTCAATGTGAAAGTGGCCCCAGCCAAGATAGACTGACCTCCATGTAGATGAAGCACAAATATTCGGGCCAGCTCATGATGAACTCTAACATTTGCCACCCTTTGACAAAATTCAAAACATGATAGGTGCTGGAAGCATGACATGGCAAGAGGGCATGCTTGTAATTCAGTGAGGGTAGTGGGCTCATCCCTGACATGTTTGCCACTCTTGTGATGCCTCCTAGGAGCCTGCTCTTCTGAAGATGAGTCACTCTGTGTCTCCATGTTAGGCCCCCATACTACTAGTGTAACCCCTTATTGTTATTAGTACAACCCACTTATTATATTGATGTACCCATGTAGTGCTCATATTGTTACTATT